>PVIA01010575.1:0-50774 GCA_004024845.1 Tonatia bakeri
TCTCTCTCTCTCTCTCTCTCTCTCTCTCTCTCTCTCTCTCTCTCTCTCTCTCTCCCTCCCTTCCCTCTCTAAAAATAAATAAATAAAATCTTAAAAAAAACCTAAATGAAGCTTAAACAAACCTAATAGGTTTTCCGAAAAACTGTTAAAAAAAAAAAGACATGAACTCCTTAGAGAAAAATTTCACAACAGATGTGTAATACCTCTACATCAAAAAATATAAAATACTGCTGTGAGAAATTAAAGACCTAAATAATGTTGAATTATACCATGTTCCTAGATTGGAATGATTGCTGTTATTAAGATTTTAATTTTCCCCAAACTGATCTATAGATTCAATATAATCCCAAGCAAAATCTCAGTTGCTTTTTTTTTTTGTAGAAATTAAGAAGCTTATTCTAAAATTATACATTCCATGTGGGAATACAAAGTGGGGTAGCCATTTTTGAAATAATTTGGCAGGTTCTTAGAAAGTTAAACCTAAACTTACTGTATGATCCAACAATCACACTACCTAGATATTTACCCAAGAAAAATGAAAACAGATGTTCATGCCAAAACCTGTACAAAAATGTTTATAGCAGTTTTACTTATTTATAATAGTCAATATGTGGAACCACCCAAATGTCCATCAATTGATGAATGGACAAGCAGACTGCACAATATCCATACAATGGGATACACTACTTGGTAATAAAAAGAAATATTTATAAAATATAAAAGTTCCTTTAAAAAGTATGCTACATGAAATGTCATGCATGAATTAAAAAAAAAACATTACGTCTAAGTGCAACAAGACAGATACAAAGGACCACATACTGAATGATTTCATTTAGATGATGTTCTTAAGAAGACACAAGCACAGGGACAGAGATTAGTGATTTGTACCCATTGAGGGAGAAGTAGAGGATTGACTGCAATCAGACATGAAGGAAATTTAGGAGGCGATAGAAATGTTCTACATTTTTATTGTGCTGGTGGTTATTATGTGAATTATACCATAATATACTAGACTTGAATAATAGTAATGTGGCTAACCCTCAATTTTTGGAGTTCTACAAGTGTAAATCTGTTATATCAAGGAAGTATGGTGACATCTAACCATGAAATGGTTTAGAAACAGACTATGTGTAAGGCAAGCAGTATAACTTATGCCTGTCACATACTTCTCTGGGTTTTGGGTTTTTCTGCTATAAATAAGGGTTTACAACCCAGTTTCCCAAATCTGTGCTCAAAAACTTTCAGAGTGTTAACAGGTATTCTTAGAAAAGGGTTTCCCCATCAGGTTAGGAAATACTCCTCATTAGGTAATTCACAAGGCCATTTTAGCATATGAAAGGCTCTCAGCCTTTCACTTTTTCCCATATTTTTAAATTCAGGATCTCGCACATTTACTTGAGTAAGGAACCCCTTTACCAAGAAGTAGTGTTGTTAAAGTTCTCTCTACCTCTAAGATTCTTTGATAAACTTTCAAGATTTATCTTCATGATTTTCATTTACATTGGAAAACTGTAAGACTGTCTGATTTTATTTTAATCCTCATCCAAGGACATGCTTATTCATTTTAGAGAGAGGAAAAGGGAAGGGAGGGAGAGAGGGAGAGAGGAACAGAGGGGGAGGGAGGGAGAAAGACAGAGAGAGAGGGAGAGGGAGAGAAAGAGAGAGAGAGAGAGAGAGAGAGAGAGAGAGAGAGAGAGAGAGAGAGAGAGAGAGAGAGAGAGAGAGATAGTTCAGCTGCCTCCCATACACACCCCAACCGGGGATCAAACCTACAACCTAGGAATGTGACTTTAAAACATCACATATTAGACGCAACCCAGTAGTCTACTCTTCCAGGTGTAGGATTACCAAGAACTTCTACTTGCACTGTCATTTTTTAATATAGTATTTGGCTATTTTATAATAAGCAGGCATTATTTTCTATAAGGACAAAAGCAATAAAGGTTTAAAAATACAAAATAAAAAGTATTGTTAGCAATATACATCAAAGTATCCAATTTTCTTTAATAAATACCTTATGAATCTATCAATGATTTGCCTAAGTATCTTTTAAAATTATCTCTAACCAAATTTATTTAATCTCTTAGGGTGAATAAATTCTATAAGCTAGTATTCCTTTAAAACAAGTATTCTGGGGTAGTGAATATATAATACAATATACAGATGATACACTAAAGAATGGTATACCTGGAACCTATATAATTTTATTAACCAATGTCACCTCAATAAATTCAACAAAAAAGGAAAAAAAGTATTCTTATACTTCAATTTGAATTTGAGGAATATTGTCTAGGCACTTTATAAAATAATAATTTTTTAAGAGTGAGAAAATAGAGAAGCAGACTGACAGTTACTCATCTAGTTGCTTGGTTCTGCACATCCTCTAAGAGTTAACAAGTGTTTCTGTAGCTGGATCTCTTTGGGAACCACTACTAAATTTCTTCACAGTGGTGGCCGGAGAAAGCTAAGAAATATTCTAAATGGGACACTGGAATTTCAATAAACTGAAAATGGAAAGGGTAATTGCTTTTATTAATAAAGATATAAAAGTTATAATATTCCTATAAGTTTGGCAAGCAGATATAGGCAGAAGATACTTTTGTTTCCTTATGAAAGCTATATTTACATAGCTCCCTCTAAAACATTTGAGCTCAGCACACAGATATGTAAATAGACATCCATATGGTTAAAAACACGTATACTATATTAAAAAATGCTTCTAAGAGGAAAGGAAGGATGGAAGGAAAGAAAGGAAAGGAAAGAAAGGAAGGGAGAAAGAAAAAAGTAACCTTTTACAAAAAATGATTAAATTTGCTTTAGGTAAAAAGGCTTTTCAAAATCTGGACCCACCATGAAAAGCCTCAAGAATGTAAGCAGTTTGTTTATACTTTAAATTTACTTCTCGTACCTATTTTTGGCTTTATAATGAGCTCAGGAAGGAACAAATCAAGAATATGTTTATAACTCAGATGGGCATTACTCACCCACATTTGGAGGTTTCACATAATTTACAGGTAGTTCTGGAGGTCTGCCTCTATGCAGAGCTGCAAAAGCAGACCCATTCCATAGTGTACTCTTACAGTCTATGCAAAAAGATTCAAAAGTTAGTCAAGGAGTACAATAGTGTTTTGTTCTTTTGTTTTTTAACTGTACCTCTGAGGCAAATGCCTATTTTCAATTTCATTTGTTAAAATACATTTTTATTACTAAAGCCACAATAGAGATAATGTGCACATATTTAAATGTGTTATAAACCAGGTACATCATGATTGGCAAATACCAAAACAATATAACAACAGGATATTTTATTTCTGTGCTGACCTAGAACTAAAGTTTTCATTATACATACATTTGAATCATATATAAATGTCATGGCTTAATAAGGTTTTAAGTTTGCATTGGTCCTTCTTGAGCTTTAGGCTGATATATACCTACTTCCATAAAACTGTTTAAGCAAGGATAGAATTACATACATGTATGCCAGACAAAATTCAGAAACATGTATCATCAGTGCATGCTCATGTCCTGCAGTGCCTTCCATTTGTGCCATGATAGGTAACACTGCATGTGAGATAACTGATAGTAACTAGTTGTGGTTTTTTGTCTGCCTTTTATGTTTATATCAAAAGATTCAAGCACATATGAAATAGTCCTAACTCAATTTAAAAACAGAAATATTCTACTATTCTCTTAAAACCTTCCAAATTAGCAAAGATAAAAAATTTCCTCAAATTATAAAATAAGATGCTGCCCTGGCTGGCATGGCTCAGTGGATTAAGTGCCTGCCTGAGAACTTCAAGGTCGCCAGTTCCATTCTCAGTCAGGGCAAATGTCTAGGTTCAGGGTTCGGTCCCCAGTTGGGGACATGTGAGAGGCAACCAATCAATGTTTCTCTCACACAACGATGTTTGTCTCCCTCTCTTTCTCCTTCCCTTCCCCTCTCTCTAAAAATAAATAAAAATAAAATATTTTTAAAATAAAATACAATGTGTAATCACTGTTATCATTTTTACAACTATTTATATATGTGTATTAGAATTTAAAAGAAATTTTAAACCTTCACCTGAGAATGTTTATTGAATCTTTTTTTTAGAGAGAGAGACAGAAAGAGAAACAACTATGTGAGAGAGAAACATCGATCGGTTGCCTCCCATACATGTCCTGACCAAGGATGGAAGCCACAACCTAGGTATGTACCCTGACCGGGAATCAAACCCACAACCTTTTGGTGTATGGGACAATACTCCAGTAAACTGAGCTACCCAGCCAGGGCTATGAATTAGGATTTAAAAAAACATTGTGCTAATAAAACAGAACAAAAATAAATTGGTTGTTAGTATTTATTACACTAAGAGGTATCCTGAACACCTAATTTCACATTTCTATGTTTATTAAATTCTATTTCACATATTTTACATATTGGGTTTCCATGTAAAAATTTGGAAAAATCTGTAAAAGACTGAAAAAGAATGAAGGAGAGAAATTATTTTTCAGCAGTCACTGATGGGTTGACATTTTCCTTTAAATATTTTCAATTATACTTTTACATATCACAATTCTCATTTATTTGTTATAAAATATTCTATGTGATTTGGGTGATATCAAGACTCAAAGACTAAGAACATTAAAATAATTTAGACTGTACTCATCAGACCAGCAATCTTTTGAGATCTCTATTCCACAGGATTACAAAGATTTTATATCCTTTGCCTCTGTGATATTGTTTTACAAAAGAGGCTACTTTTAAGCCTGTAAAAATTTAATTGCACAGTAAGAAAATAAAACAAGATTGGTAAAATAAGAAAAACTGGAAGAAAATTAGTATTTATAAAAGGATGGGAACATTTACTGAACCTAAATATATGCTGCTCTGCACTCCTTCCTCAAAAAATGGAAAATCTTACCTTTGGCATCCCGTAACAGAGACTGCCGACCAACACCTAGCAACGTCTGTACCCCAGGAACACTCTGCGGGATCTCCTTATCTAGTAAGGGACCAATCCGCTCACAAATTTTAAGGAGGTAGTCTGGAGGAATGTGTGCATTGGCTGCCACCTAAAAAGGATGAATAAAACACAAGAAAAGATTTGTTTTAAAAACATTAATCTACTCCATTACCGAACTGTTCCATCATGAAGCAAAGGATAATTTTCAAATGCAAAATCAGAAAATATTTTGAATATTTAATATGTCAACCTAATTTAAGAAACAGCTACAAAAATTGAGTACATTTAAATAATATACCATTGAAAGAACATGCCACTGTCTTTTACATGCCTTGATTAAATAATTTGTTTAGCTGTTAATTTACGAAATAAGTACTACAAAACAGCAAAAGTGAGCATGCCTAAAATCAAAGAAGTACAAAGGTGGGTAAAGTCTACTAGCACTTGATTTATTCAGAAGTAATGAACTGATCAAGAATATCAGAGGATCTAGTTTCTATTTAAATGATAAGAATGCAAGCAAAAGGTATTTACTTGCACCAAACTCTTACTTTAATCTCTTTAGAATTAACAGGACACACTCGCTTAATGAAGCAGAACTGTTTTTCCTAAAAAAGCTAACTAATTTCCAAAACAGCATCAAATTAATGATTTTATAAATACCATCGTCTAAGTTGTATATTCAAAATTCATTGCAACATCAACGTTTTTTAAAACACCCAAGTGAATTTCTGAAGATGGTTAACAAAGTACATAAGGATGAGACAATAAAGAAAAATTGTCTTTCATTTTTTTAAAAAAGATTTTTATTTATTTATTTTTAGACAGAGGGGAAGGGAAGGAGAAAGAGAGGTAGAGAAACATAAATGTGTGGCTGCCTCTTGCACGCCCCCTACCTGGGACCTGGCCTGCAACCCAGGCATGTGTCCTGATGGGGATTCGAATTAGGACCCTTTGGTTCGCTGGCTGGTGCTCAATCCACTGAGCCATACCAGCTAGGGCAGTTTTTCATTTTTTATCAAAGCTAATATTCAAGTCCCCGATGTGTTTCCTAAGTACCTAATTACTAAAATAGTAAACAGAGAAAACTAGAATATTTAAAATCCTAAGATAAAACAAACATCTATACTCTCATCTTGATATTTACTTCTGGCTACAACGCCAACTTTTAAGTGAGAGAAAGAGAGTGAGAGAGAAATATAAATAAAAAATACATGTCTACCATCACATAGTACACACACCAATATTATTAAAACCAGGTCAAGAACCATACAACAGAAAAAATAATTTTGTAACTCATCCCTAATGATCACCATGAGGCAAGAGATTATGCATGATCAATAAATATTTGCTCACTGAATCAATGAATGAATAAAAAACAAAATAAAGTTTATCTACAAGCAATAGCATATGAATTCATAAAGGAAGATCCTTATATTCTCCTATCAGGTTGTCTTTTTGCTTTCTTTTTAAAAATATTTTATTGTTTACACTATTACAGTTGTCCCAATATTTCTCCCTCCACTCAGCCCACCCCCAACTTCCACAGTCAATCCCCACAGCATTGTCCACATTCATGGATCCTTCATGTATGTTCTTTGAGTAACAACCCACACATTCTTTCAATCAGTGCCCACTTTCTACCTCCCCTCTTACAGCTGTCAGTCTATTCTGTGATTCTATGCGTCTGGTTCTAATTTGCTCATTAGTTTATTTTGTTCATTAGATTCCACTTATAAGTGAGATCATATGATATTTGTCTTTCACTGACTGGCTTACTTCACACTTAGTATAATAGTCTCCAGTTCCATCCATGCTGTCACAAAAGGTAGGCATTCTTAGGAAACAGGCTGAAGATCTACAATTCAACATGTATTCAGAATCCTTTGAATAATTGATTGTATTTTCATTTTTAAAAATTATTTTCTGCCAATTATCATTGTAAGTCCCTGCAAAAAAATTTTTTTAATCTACCAGCATAACTGGGGCCTGGGCAAAGCTTAGGAAGAATGGCAACATCACCTGATTATTTTAAGTTTGTATCTCCAAAATTTAGCTTCTGGATTGGGACAAAGGACCAAGCAAATTCTTTTATTTATTCCTCACACCTCTAGTTTTGTTTTCCAAGCAAATAAGTACATAGAACTATCAATGGAATATACAGATAGTATTAAAGTCAAATCAGCTAATGATTCAATCTAAAAACCATATCTTGGCCCCCCCTGGTGTGACTCAGTGGACTGAGTACAGGCCTGCTAACCAAAGGGTCACTGATTGGTTCCCAGTCTAGAGCATATGTCTGGGCTGCATTGTGCACCAGGTCCCCAGTAGGGGGCGCATGAGAGGCAACCACACATTGATGTTTCCCTCTCTCCCTCCCTTCCCCTCTTCTCTAAAAATAAATAAAATCTTTTAAAAAATAAAATGAAAAGTAAAAACCATGTCTTGTAATATACAGACAATGATATCCTAAAATCCTACTTTGTGTAATTCATTCCCTCAACATTAGGGCATTCCCTAAATACGTCTACATGCAAACACAGTAACCCCTAAAATAGGTGTATCTCAAAGGAAAAAGCTTTAAAATACTGAATATTCGTGGGAGGTGGGGAATGGGTGGGGTGGAGGAAAGTGGATGCGGGAAAATGGAGACAACTGTACTTGAACAATAATAAAAAAAAAAAACATCTATAATAGCTTATGTCTTTCCCCCCACCCAACAGTGTCTTGGATAAACTGGCTTCTAATATCAACAATTATTTTTTCATCAAGTAACTGCTATACAGGGTGGGGCAATAGTAGGTTTACAGTTGTGTGCATGCAAAATTGTTTATTCCTCTATTACTATTTATTAACTATTATATTATTTCCATACCCCAAACTCTAAACCTACTTTTGCCCCACTCTGTATTAAGAGTTTACATTACATGGTAGTTGATGACTTTAATGACGTTTCCTTTTTTTATAAATTTTCTTTTCTTTATGCCATCTCAAATTATTCATGTTACAAAAATCTAACTAATTACTCTAGAAAGAGCAATATATCTAACAATATATAATCCAGAGAATGGGAGTTCTCAAATAGAAATGTTTAGAATTACCTCTTATTGAAAAATCTATGAGAATTTTATCAAACTGACATCTTAAGTCCTGGCTACTTCATTTTCCAGAAACAATGATGTTCAATTTACTGTTAATTATATTAAACTTTTACAATTCCTCAGTAATAATTTAAAAACACATGATCATTAATTAAGCAACTAAAAACAAGTTTTTTCTACTCCTAAATTATCTCCCTTAAATTTTTTTATTATAATTATAAGCTATCAAATTAATTTTACAACTTTGATTTTCACCCTATACAACAGAAATTTACTCAATTTCTAAGTGGTCCCATTTAAAAGTAAATTCCTCTAAAAATTTGATTATAAAACAGGAAGACAGAAACATAGATTCTATAAACACAATGGCAATAACAACACTTTTGAGTTTGAACCTGCTAACTTCTCCATTAAACAACATTATCAAGTTTCCAAACTATATCAGCACAGTTCTTGCAATAATAGTTTCTTATAAAACATACTTCAGGATTTATAAGTGATACTTAACATTTAACTTTAATCCACTTGCTTTAATTAAACCTGGAAATTCTTTAGGGTGATCTTTTTAACTACCCTCAGTAATTACTCTTTAAAAATATTAAAATTTCCATATTGAAAATATGTAGGAATAAAAACAGAAAATATGTAGGAATATAATATGAAATATAATATTGAAAGTATGCAGTGCCCTGGCTGAGTGGCTCAGTTGGTTAGAGTGTCATGCCCATAAGCCACAGTTGCAGGTTTGACCTCTGGTCAAGAAATATACAAGAAGCAACCAATAAATGCATAAGTAAGGAGAACAACAAACGAAACAAATGAAAAAAATAGTCTATGAAATTTGTGGCTTAATATTATAAACCACTTTTTGATTAAAGCTCAAATATTCCAATGTCATTTATTTAATCACACTTCTCTCTCTGGACGATAATGGCCAACAAGTAACACAACAAGTACTCTGAAATCTGTAGAAGAGTTCTCTAAAAGCAAAGTTCAAAAGTATAATACAAACTTCTGTATTATTCTGTAAAACCATTCCCAGTCTTGGGAACATGCCTGGGCTGCATTGCCTGCCAGGTTCCCAGTAGGAAGCGCAAGAGATACAACCACACATTGATGATTCTCTCCCTCTCTTTTTCCGTCCCTTCTCCTCTCTCTAAAAATAAATAAATAAAATTTTAAAAATAAATAAAGTATAGAGATACAATGGAAAGAAGATTAAACTGCTGTGCTAAGGGAACTCAGAGTCCCAGTACTGGAAACAAACTAGCAAACAGAAAAAAATCAAAACTACAGGCACCCAGAGGTTAGCACAGAGAGCTATGGAAGCAAAGAAGCACAGTGCCAATTTGTGCCTGGGAATAGGGGGTAGTTCGTGTCTAATTTCACACTTGAAGGCTAAGTAAAAGATCACAAGACAGGGAAGAGACGGCATTCCAGGCAGAAAAATGCATCCCCACCCAGTACACTCACTGCATGGTGACTAGCACGTACTATCTCCTCAATGTTTAAGATGTTCCTCCACAATGTTAAGTTAAACAAAAAAGGCAATGAAAACTCTAGAGATACGATCATCTGATTTTGAAGAAAAAAATACTTGTACAGCCAAGGCTGGGTGGTTTAATTGGTTGGAGCATTATTCCATACAACAAAAAGGTTCGGGTTCGATTCTAGTCAGGGCATGTGCCTGATTTTCTGGTTTGATCCCAGTGTAGGCTCATTCAGTAGGCAACCAACAGATGTCTCTCTTGCATCTCTCTCTCTCCCCACCCTTCTCTCTAACCACGTCGTAGGGTGAGGATTAAAAAAAAAAACTTGTATAAAAAACAAGACTGGAAGAAAACATTAAAATTTAATAATGCTTTCTTCTTGATATTTTTCATTAAAGATATAAATATCTACAATAATCTGATATTATATCTTTAAAATATAAGTGCTGATTTTTAACATTTGCTGAATTTGAAGGAGGATGGGGGGAGGGGGGAATGGGCAGAAAGAGAAACAGGTAGGCCTTTCTATTATAGTGCTACCACTGGTCAGCAGGGTGGGACACAAAGCACTAAGATTTCTTATCACTTTCCTTTGAAAATGTTAATCATTTTTCAAAGCATTACTTTTCATTAGTTTCAAGATATCTTCAGGAATGAGACCACCAGAGTATTCTGCCTAGGCTCAAGCATTCTCTAGGTTACACGTCTCAAAAAAAGTACTCCAGGTATTACAACTTTGAGAGGAGATAATATCAAGATAAAGAAAAGAGACCAGCCAAGGGGCCAGTCCACATTCTAGAAATTTCTCAGTAAAGAAAGGTCCGACAAAAGAATTCAGTACCTGATAGTGGATTTACAAAATCTATAATGAAATGCTTCTTAAAACAGTTAAGAAAACTGAGCAAACAATAATGGAGGGCCATAAAGCACCATGGTTGAAACTAAAGGGCATAAAAACTTCAACAATGTAATTTAAAATACAAGAAGTTAATTATCAGCAATGCATAGAAAATAAATTCAGGATAAGAAGAGATCAATCACAAGGGCTGACAATCCCTGCAACAAGATATTGGATAGACATACGCCCTATTTCTTAAAAAAATATAGTGAATACTACACCCATATGATACTTAATTACTTTTCTGTAATTCGTAAAAATACATCTAACACTAAATGTATCTCGATCTAATTATAACGTCTTATTTAACACAGATGTACTTCAAAACACTCATTTGGGGTACAACTCTGACACACACTTTTTAAATACTGTTTTTAATGGCATGTTTTTATGTCCCTCAACTTACAAACATGTTAGGAAAATTAGATGGTAATAATTACCTACCTAAAAAATATATAAATTCCGGAGTCATAGTTCTCCAGATTTCCATGCTAGCCATTCAGCCTCTCTGTCTTATTTTGAAAACGCAGTAACCAATTCATTTGCACAGTGCTTTCATTTAACAAAATGCATTCTTTCATATTTGACTCATTTGGTTCACAAAAAAAACACGTAAAACAGGTATTGGTTTTTTATTTTGTAAATAAGGAAACTGAATCCCTGAGAGGTTAAGTAAATTTCCCAGGGTCACTCAGAAAGTGAAGACTATATTCCAGGCTAAATCTTATGATTTTTTTTTTCATACTACTCACAAAATGCTATGTGAGAAATGTCAAACAAGGGCACAAACACTAAACTGCCTTAAAATTACTATTTTCCCCCTACTAAAATTATTAATCAGTAATCACTATCAATAAAACAAGAAGAAAAACATACAAGCTAAGCTAATTTCAAATTTGGCAAAAGTGCTTTCAGGACAAAATTTTATAAGGGAACATTCACCCTCACAGCGACTCATCACTTTCTTAATCCTGTCTTATTTATACTGCGATACCAGTTTTCCTACAACTAATGATAAGTCTCCAAAAGGATTTTAATCATTCACAGTATGTTGTTAAAACCCAAGTGCAAAAAAAAAAAAGCCAAAGATGAATCCAGACAAGGAGCTAAAGCCAACATATTACAGAGGACAAAACTGAATGCGTGGCTCAAGCAAATCAGTAGCGAGGAATACTGGTTTTCAGACATTCATTGCTCTTTGCCATAATACCTATGAGTTAGCGTTATATCCACCCTGAGGTTGAGCAGCACATGCTTTCTGGTTTCCCAAGATGCATTCTGTTCTTCCTAACTATGGCTGTGTGTCCACACAGCAGTTAATAAATCACACATGCTTAAATTGCTTCCACACTGAGGGATGCAATAACTCTGCTACCAGCACTCAAAGATACTGTTCTAACAGACAATTTAAGCTATTAGCAGTAATTAGAGAACAAGAGCTGGGTAAGGTAAGAAAAAAAATTCAGGTATGCCTGGAATTCAAATGCAGTGTTTTAAACTAGTTGGTGAGAAATCAAATTAGATGCGAAAACACTTTTAAACTTGAATATGTTATATGCAGATGCAAGTTTTTATAATGACATACCATCATACATACATGTATTCTTTTTAAAGATAGCGAACATATAATCTTGATAAGTTTTTCCAACAGTATAAAATTGCTTCAAGACTTTTGCATATAAAATGAAGGCAGTACAATCTATGTCACTTATAATGTAAACATTAATTGGTGCTTTCAATTCTATGGATGAAAATTCTGATTAGATATAAAAATATATACCACACCTAAAGATAATTATGCCTTTGGTTCACTATTATGATGAGTCCCCTTAAAATGACTGAAAAATCTTAAAACTAACCCTGAAAAAGTTTCCAAGTCACCATTTCAACATATGAAATGTGTGTATTTACAAAAACTGATCATTTAAGCACACACGCCCCCCTCATTACTATGTTCATTGTTCCCAATAAAGCTCTATGGAGGAAGTAATAAAATAGCCAACAATTCAACAGGGTCACCACAAATGAAAAGACATCTGTAATTATTTAAATTAGTAACCTCCAGATGAATTGTAAGAAGCAAATCTAATTCTATTATGTTGCAAATAAGTCAGGCAGATAAAAGAAAAAGGGCCCAGATCAAACTTCACACACCATCACCATCACATCAAAATTCTCCTGGTATCATTACTTAGAATTGTAAAAATTAATATAGAATATTTTATTTTGAATGCTGTATCCAAAAACCATACAGTTCAATAGAAACTGACAAACATTTCACGTACAGACATTTTGAAGAGGCACTTCAGATCCGGATATGTCAATACTTGCCTGCCAGTACCTTTAACAAAAAAGCACCTTCCCTTATGTTCCAAGTTTTAATTAGAACATTAAATCAGATTTAAGAAATAAAAAGGGAGAATTTCTAGAATATGTAATAGGAATAGTAATAATCAACTTACTATCTTAATATTCTTCTGGATAAATCAAGTTAAGCAAACAATTTAAGTGAAAATATACATAAGGACAAAAAGGCAGGGTTTTTTCTAATATACAGTGCAGACATGGATATGCAACGCCAATGTAGCATTTTGATCTTTTTGTTTATAGCACTTAATTCTTGATTATGCATTTGTATTCTTTACCCTCTATACCCCAGTACATCTTAAAATTGAAGTGTTGTTATATAATTTAACATATTAGATTATACTAGTTATTAATACTTTGCCCTAAATTCTAATCCAAAACATGTAGCTAAGTCAATGCTCATACTGTGTAAATCCATTGTTCTAATAGAACTTTAAAAACCATCTACCCCAAGAAAAAAAGTCCATCTCTTCCACAATGAAGTCACTCAAAGTCAGGTCAAATGCGTAATAATGTTAATCTATAATAAACGGCTAAATCTAGAAGCTATCTAACACAGACTACCCAGTCAGTTCTCAGCCACTACACTTCTTTTCCTTCTGTTCAAATTCTCACTCAGCCTTGTCCTCCTTTCCCTTACAAAGAAATCTATAGGTAGAGAGCAGACAATTGACTTAAAAGAAGACCGTACTATCAAAAATGTAATATCCCTAGAAAAACTGGACACCAGTGTGGAAAAATAAAAACCTAACCGCATACAATATAAAAATTAAAAACAAAAAAGAAAAACTATCTAAACTATAAATAATGTTCAAATAGAAGAAATTTTGTGTAAATATATGAAATATAAAAACAAATTATAATGAAGTGAAAATCAAGGAAAATATAGGGATATACAAATGGATTCACAAAAATAACTGATTAAAGTTTAAGCTTCAATAATAATGCAAAAAATAGCTAATTAAATCAAGCAGGGACCAGTTTCACCAATGAAAGCTACCAAAAGATGTAAAAAATACATATATATTTAAAAATCCGCTCCAAGCACCTAACGGTGACACTATAAATTAGTACAATCTTCTGGAAAGCAATCTTACAATATATAACAAAAGCTATAAAAGTCCTTTTTATATATAAGACCCTTTGACCTGGTAACTCTACATTAGGAATGTAGCCCAGGAAAAGAACTCAGGAAAAAAAGGGAAAAAGCAGAAAGACTATTTAACTTTGCAAAGATATTAGTGAAAAACTGGAGTAACTAAAGAGCTCTAATGGAAGTTCTAATTGTAGCAGCTTAAATACAATTGAATATTTTCTTACTATTAAAATAACAATGAGTACTCAAATACAGATCTTATGTGTAAGAGTTAAGATAACATAAAGCATAAAATGGACACTGATTACAATTACTTAAAAATATGCCTTTACAACATAAGAAAAGGAAGTGCAGTAGGCTGAGTTTCTTTGTGTGTGGGTGGTTAGCAGACTGTATTTTTAATTATTTTGGTGTTCATTGACTTTGTGTCACTGTCAAGTTAATGTTTAAACAAGTTTTTTCCTTTTAAGCCTTTTCCACTTACTTAAAATAGTCCACTTAAAAGACAAAAGTAAATGAAATCATTGTAAATACACCTCAGTATAAAACTGTATCTTCAAAATCACGTTAGTCATGAAGTGTTAAAATATATCCAGGTAGGCACTGTTTTTTTTACCTTTTTTGGCAGGACTTAATTAATTAAGTTCAACAAAAAGTCTGACTACTAATTAAATAAATTGATAATATATGCAGTTTTTCAAAAATAATTTTTGTCCATCTGCGAATTCTTTACCATTAATAGCACAGATAGTAGAATTTATCCTTATCACAATCATACCCTTTTGTGTAATTTGAAAAAAATAAGAAAAATAGCAAATTTGGTAATTAATGTGGCTTCATGATTGTAATTTAATAGAGAAATACGAAATGAACAGCAAAGCAATTTAAATACTGTCTTATTGCTAACAAATTTGAATCATTTTATTTATATTGAGTCTACCATACCATTGCAACTTTTTTAAAAAACTTTGTCTGATTTTTCTACATTTGGACTTTGTTTTCAAGATGACTCAATTTAGATTTCAGTAACATCACCCTTTCTTTTTTAAATTTCCTTCCAATTCACTGTCAGTGGCCAATACAATATAACAGTCTCCCCAAAATAAAAAGGATTACTTTTTTGTACCAATGCTACAGAGTAGCATTATATTTACACTATGAATTATATTTGTGAGAAACAACGGTCAATCTAATGCTTTTAGTCCTTTACTAAAGTATATTCTAGCATAGATTATGTCCATTGTTGTCTCCTTGTAAACCTAAAATCGTGTTTCATCAATTCTTTAAAAAGGTCATAATCCATACTTGTTATTTAGTAAAAATGTGCACAAATTTAATAATGATTTGATGAGCTATTCTCTAAAATCTGAGATATACAACGATTACGCTTTTATTCGGTACTCGAAATTTTGGAATTCGCTCGATGGTCCTTATTTTTGATTGTCGTTTTTGTCAATCCGGGTCCGTCAACTCCCCTCCAGAGCCCCCTCCCTCGTCCCCCACCCCCAAAAAGAGTGAGCCTGGCCTTAGTTCCCGTATTTCAAGCCAGAACCAACCAGAAACCAGTTTTCTTCCACTAATCCGGAACTCCGGGCTGTTACCAACGCTCCCATTGGCTAGCGTCAGTCCATGGTACGTGCCCCAAGATAACCCCCTGGTTTCTCTCCCTTTTCCCCCTACAATGGGTCTTTCCCGATGTTTGCAACAGATTTACAATCCACAATACGGCACGTTTGATAACCAGCTCACATTCTTCAAAGTTTTTGGGTGGAAAGAAGCGAGGCAAAGGGGAGGGCAAGGTACCCTTTCTCCGACTCGGGAGGGGGAAGGGGCAGTCTCTCCTCAGCTCTACAAGGAGCTCAAGAGCCTTGTAGGCTGAGGGGTCGAGCGGGGGCGCTTCGGGCTGGGGGAACAAGGTGGGGAGGGAGTAGAGAAAGAGTTGGGGTAAGTTGAAATGAAAAGTTTACTCACCAGATCCTCAAAGCTTCTTCGATGCTCCTTCCCCTCCCAGTCTAAGCGGCGCGGAATCAGCTGGGGGCCGGAGAAAAGAAAGGAGGGGTTGGGGGGAGCAAACGATAAAGGCCAAACCTTGGCTCCCCGTCAAGCCGAACCAGCGTGGGTCCCGGTCCTGGACCATTTGGCGTATTTATTTCTGCTGGCCCTGTGGCTTGTTGCCCCAGAGCTAGACGAGTCGGGGGGCAGGCCGAAGGCAAGGAAATCTTGAAAAACCGCCTCCCACAGGCATAAAGAGGGGGCGAGTTGAGACCCCAACAATATCCGCCCCTTTTGAGAGAAGAAGGAGGTTCACCCCTGTGACAAGAGCTATGAGTGCCCAGATCCAAGCCTCCCACCGGGCCCTACCCTCCGCCCCTGATCTGCTCTCCCTCCCTCCAGTCTCACCACAATCCTCCCCACCTCTTCCCGAAGGGGCTCCGTACCTGATGCTCCTCGAGCTCCTGTACTAGAACCTGAGCAAAAGGGAAACACGAATGTGAGGAGCAGCTTGGGCCATCAACCCATTCCTCCCTCCCCACTACGATCACAGCCGCTGACGGTAGGGCTAGTCAGGGCCGGCCATTCCTTCAGCGGAACCGCGCACCCCGCTGCCTCAACTTCCCCTTTGGGATCATTCCCCAGGACTCCCGGATCTCCTTCTGCCTCTCACCTGAGCGGATTTGTTGCAGGGTCCGGACTGCAAGAATCTAGCGATCAGGTAATACAGTTCTGAGAAAGACAGAAAAAAGAGGTTGAGAGAGAGGCAAAGAAGAGAAATAGAAGCTTTCTTAAAACAAACTGACATCCGTCGCGCTAAGCCCCCATCCACTTGGCCCCTGGACACAACCACTCACCGGCTTCGATCTGGGTAGGTGCCGCCGCCATCCTTTTCCCAAGGGGATTTGGGGGCTACGATCCGGAGGACTAGCGGCGGTGAAGGGGGGTGCTGATTCTATTGTGGTGAAGCCCCCATGCCCTGGAGTCCCGCCGCTTCCGCCGCACTCCTCGTCCCAGTTTCGGTCTCTCTCGGATTCATCGCATCACGTTTCGACCCATAGATATTCTTGCTCTAGAGCTGAGGAGGCGGAGGAGGAAGGAGAGGGAAAGAGAGAAGAAGAGGGAGGAGTCGAAGTGGCAGAGAAGTGGGCGGGGGCAAAGGGGGTGGAGAGAGGGGAAGGTAAAAACTGAGAGGTACTTGCATCACTAGTTGTTCGCCGCCAGAGGCAGTACAGCAGCAACACGGCCTCCCCTCTCCCAGACGACCCACGGTTGCCTAGCTACTGCTCCCGGAAGGAGGGGGAGGTGCTAACTGGGGCCGACGCTCTGGCTGCCCCTGTAGAACTCGATGGTGGCGTTCTCTTCCAGGATCTCTACGGTCCATTGCTCTTCCTGTGAGGCCAGTCATACCCTTTCCGGTGGAGAAACCTTACCTCTGGCGTGACCGTGAGAAACAAGTGAAGTGCCGACTTTATTCATCTGCTTTTCTCGTTTTTCTCCCGGAGTCGAGAAGGCTTTGTTGTTTTTTTTTGTTTGTTTGTTTGTTTGTTTTGTTTGTGTTTTGTCTCTCTGCCAAAGGGAGGCTAGCCATTAAAGCATCGTGTCACTAAAGAAAGAAAAGGAACCCCTACTTCTTCGTCATTTGTTACTCTTTAAAACGATTTTTATACCAGAAGAAAATGTTGCACTTATGAGTCCAGAGTGCAGAGCTGATATTGCAGAAAAAGACCAGTTCTGAAACTGTCCCCCACTCCTAATGAATATCACGGGAGCAGTTTGCTGTCAAACACAGAACATTTTACTTTGTCCCATAATGAAAGTTTCACACATACCATATGTCTCTCATTCCTATAGGATAATTTTCAATTCTGTCTTCAAATACTGCCAGAGCATTTTACATTAACTACGGGTTTTTTATGTTATGCAACGTAGTTCTCTACAGGTTTGGGCAACGTTTGTTAATATATGCCCCTAACTCTTAACATAGTACCGACTTTTAGTATTTGATTTACTGAAATCTTAAGTGATTGACAGATGTGTATAGTAATTGACACCCATAGTAAACTAGGTCTCCTTCCCTACTTTCCGTTAATATTCTGTTCCAATGTCAAGCCTTACCCAAAAGAATTGATAGAACCTAAACCTGATGAGACTAGAAATGCTGTTTAAGTTGCATGGACTATTTACATTGAAATATTTGAACTTGGGTGTTAATCTTTTTAAGTTGAGGGTTGCATTCCTCAAATTTAGTTTCCTCACTGAGAACTCAGGCATTGACCACAGTGAACCTAGAATGGCATTGTGCTAACAAACTTGACGGTTCATTGGTTAGTGCTCACTATGGCCACTTTTTTATCCCTCAGGAAGAAATGACCACACAATATAATAGTGTTATGATACATCTATCTTTGGTCATAGTGCTATAATACCTGACAAAACACATGCCATCAACTAAAAAAAATAGATATTGGAAACATACATAATCCTTAGACAACTCATGACAAGCAGTTCAGCAGACCATCAGACTGAATATGTTTTTACAGTTCAATCATAATATATATAACATTTAACATCAAGTCATTACTATGTGCTAAGCATTCTACCCAATTTACCTTATTCAATCTTTATATATAAAGACCCTAGGAAGTAGATTCTATTGTTAACCCTGTTTTACAGATGGAAAAAAATGACTATATGACTTTGGACAACTGTGAACCTTATTCCTCATCTGTGAAATGTAATACCACTTGCCATGCCCACTTCACAAAAATTGCTGTAAAAGTCATGTGAATATATTTGTATCATATTTCAAACCTTATAGGTCATTGTTATTCCAGTGATCACTTCAGTGTCATTCTGGGTGCAATTAAGAAAGAAAAGGCACATAGTAATTTGAATAGAGAAATTTCAAAACAAGGAATGATTAGTGATAACAGAAGATTGGAGTAATGAGGAATTACCTAGTAAGGAGTAAAGAAAACTCTAAAGAATATAGGAATAGAAGGTATAATACATAATGTAACAGCAGATTTAATAGCCAGTTACTGCTACAACTGAGGTAAGAGTATTCTCAACCCCTCCCCACAACCATGCCTAAGATGCAGATCTGGTTGAAGAAGACAGAGTCAGCCATGATTCACCCAATGGTACAAAAGACACTGCAATATGTTGAAGGCAGAACGCTGGAATTCTTCCTTTAGAACTTTCCAGAAATCTACCCTATGGAATTAGCCCTCTAGGGTGCCTAGGAAAATATGTTCACAATGAAGGTTTTACCCAGAGGCAGTTTTCAAAAAAGAACATCAGAGGGAGGGTGGTAGGTGAAACTACTGGGTTCTACCAAAACCACAACAGGAGTCAGGCATTGGAGAAAGCTGCACAAATTGCAGGAGCAGCCTACCCAGTAAGCACACCAGAAGCATGAAGTATAATCCTTTCTTCCTACATTGTCTTTCCAATTAACTCTACAGACAAAGCTTCAGTTCTAGCAGACAAAAGGAAAAATATTTAAGTAGCCCAGATCCATTTTCATACAGCAGTCAGTAAGGGAGAATTTGACATGATAAGCAACATCAATGGACTTACACAACTTCCTTGCCGCTTTTTTGACTGTAATGGCTAGGTTGATAAAAGAAAAGTTGTTAAAATGTGTAACTTAACATAAAAAGTGTTTATTTGTTGTTTAGGATAAGCCTACTGCTTTCAATGAATTGTTTTGCTGCAACTGAAATCACCAGTTTTAAGCCTGTGCCCAAGGGCTTCACTGGGAAAGGAAGAAAATTTTCATAAAATATAGTAAATATGGATTTACATTAAAAAAAAACACTGGATTGTTTACTGGATGAGTATATTAGTTTCCCAGGGCTGCAATAATAAATTGCCACAGACCGAAATTTGTTCCGTTACAATTCTGAAGGCCAGAAATCCAAAATCAAAATGTTGCCAGAGCCATACTCCCTCCAATATGTCTAGTGGAGAATCTTTCTTTGCCTCTTCCAGTTTCTGGTGGTTCCTGGCATTCCGTAGCTCCTGGTAGCATAAGTCCAATCTCTGCCTGTATTTTCACATAGCCTTCTTCCAGGTGTTTCCCTGTGTTAAATCTCCCTCTCCTTTTTCTCATCAGGACACTAGTCATTGGATTTCAGACCCACCCTAAATCCAGGATGATGTCATCTTGAGAACCTTAACTAGTTACATCTGCAAAGACCCTATATTCAAATAACCTAATATTCCCAGGTACAGGGGGTGGGACATAAACATGTGCTTTAGAAGGGACACAAACCAACCCACTCAATTATTTATTTTACTTTGTCTTCTCTAAAACTATGTTTCAATGGAAGATAAAAGTTGAAAATTTAACAGTTTTCCTTAGGTTGGAAAAAAAATGTAAGGAGTCCTGAAATGGAAGAACAGAAATGATACGTAATAAGATTAGTATGACAAATTGTATAAATAAGTAGTTTCTCCCATTTCCTATATCAGTGTCTTTTAAAAATTATATAATATAATGAAGTATTTCTTGATTTTAAACATGTTACATAGATTATATGTTAATATATTTTAACATATTGCATAAGTGTAATATACATAACAAAATAGGGATAAACAGAAAGAGGAAATAGAACTATACAGAAGTAACATCTATATATCTCAAAAGAACTAAGTTAGAATAAAAGTTAACTATATACTGTTAAGACATATATGGTGAGTGCTAGAGGAACGATTAGAGGAATAAATAAAAAAAATATAGAGTGAAAAAATTATTTTAAAAATTTAACAGTTTCACAAGAAAATATTTGCTTAATGCAAACAAATCAAGAAAAGAGGAATAGAACAAAAAGTCACGGGATATAGAAAACAAAATTAAAATGGAAGACATAAGTCTACCTACATTAATAATAACATTACATGTAAATGAACAGGTTCCACTTTTGGTGTAACAGTAGGGAAAGTTTTAGCCAGCTCTCCAGTGAAACTAGTGAAAAGTATAAAATACAAACAACCATTTAAAGACATCAGAAATAGTTCTAATGACATAAAACAAATAAATATATTCAAGAAAATCTGTTAAAACTTTAAGAAGAGTAAAAGCCTACAGTACTTGAACCAAGACTCACTCCCTCTGCCCCCACCAAGCTTATCAATATGGAAACTACACTGCTGTGTACAAAAACCAAGAATACAGGGCTCCCTCTCCCCCTAGTTCATAGTTGAAGGGCTATCGTCTTGCGTAGGACATGTATAAGTGTCTCATACTCTCCCCAATGACCTGTTGCTTAGGCTAAGTTCTAATTCAGTGCAGCCACGAGATAGGGACTTCCTTTTTCACCCAGCTCCCACTTCTAAGACAAGGCTACATCTTGACATTGTAGTACTGAGAATACTGGAGCATTGATCACCCTTATACCAGGGTGAGGCAAAAGAAAAACATGCTGAGAAAGATAAGGCAAAGAGACCTAGTCTGCTGCTCCACTCCACACCAAGCACTCATCTTCCAAATCAAAGATATCCAGAAGAAGTGTGCCATTGTGTTGTCCCCCAGTAGCAGAGCTGTAGCTCAGACATTTTGCTCTAGTGGAGAAACAGGGCTTAGAGGAAGAATCTTTCTCCCAAAGGAATTGACTTTATCTGCAATGGAGCATGGAGAAATCCAAGCCTAAGAGCACTCTGAAAAACAGTGAAGATTGTGGGCAAAAGCAATTGGGAAGAAATTGGTACATTCATTCAAATAATAGGCTAAACTTTAGGCTGCTTAGTTTACTTGAAAGAAAAAGAAAAAGACAACTAAAAAGAGCTTTCCAGAGGTCCAGGCAAATCTCAAACACTGACCTAAGGAAATAGCTCCTCAAAGTGAGACAGGCCAATAAGTCATGACAGGGATAGGGAATCTGAAACAGAGAGCTGAACAAACTGGCCAAGCAGTTTACAGCCAGATACAAAAGGTCACCTCCCAGGAGATAACATCCAGGCACCGGCTGTATTTTAGCCCAAGGCCCCAAAAAGTAGTAAAACCAGGTGGATGACACCAGGACCAGCTACAGTGACTAATGGTCCCCTGCCCTGGAACTGGCCAATCAGTGGAGACCATGACCCTGAAAGATTACACCTGGAAAAACTGATGATTATTCTGAGAATTTCCCTGAAACCCCTCCTAAACACTTAGCCTTTAATGCCCCCCCCCAAAAAAATGAAGGGGCCTTCCAAGAGCACTCCCCCACACCTTTCCCTTTACTCTTCCCCTTTTCTTTCCTTCACAGGCACACATCTCGTAAATTCTAAGGGACCCCATGAAACTTGCAACCAGGGGAGCGATGGGCAACAGCAGCTCATCCCAGGCTAACCCCCTGAACCTGTCTCCAAGGCCCCCTTTCCTCTGACTTTCTGGAGATCCAAAGCAGCCCTGCCTAGGCTCTCTGGTTGCTCCCTCTATTCTAAGCTCTTTCTTGTGTCACTGTCCCCAGCTTTAAAAAATGTACTCTGAAAACAATCTGGACTCACGTTGCGAAACCTTTCCCACAGGAAGAACCCACACACTACCATATGACCCTAGGGAGGTCTGCTCAAGGCCAGGTGCCTTTCGGATAACAAAGACACCAGCATTGGACTGGATAAGACTGTGAAGAAATGTATGTCTATGTGCGTTGTTGAAAACAACAGAGCAAACTGCAGGCACTTAGTAAAACTTAAGTTTTGAGAGTAACCAACAAAAGGGACAAACAGAGCCTGCCAAAACTAATGCCATCCTAGGGTGATTGTGTGCATACTCAAGGTTTCACTCTCTGAGGGTGAACATCAGAGGCTTCACACAGTGAAGTAAGCACATAACAAGAATTGGAAGGGCCAAGGACCAGTACCCAAGATTGCTAAAATATGTTATCCAAAATGTCTAAGTTTCCAACAAAAGTTGAAACATGCAAAGAAGTAGGTATGAACCATACATTGAAAAAGGGGGTCAACAGCCCTGGCCCTGTGTGGCTCAGTCAGCTGGAGCATTGTCTCACAAACTGAAAGGTTTCGGGTTGCATTCTAGGTAAGGGCACATATGAGAAGGCAGCCAATGATGTTTCTTTCTCAGATGGATCTCTCTTCTCTCTCTCTCTCTCTCCCCACCCCATTCCTCTCTCTCTAAAACCAATGCAAAAATGTGAGGATAAAACAAAGGGGAGGAGCAACAGAAACTGCCTGCGAAAAATGACCACAGGTTAGATTTAATAGACAAAGACTTCAAAGTGGCAATTATAAATATGTTCAAAGAACTAAAGGAAGGTATGGCATCAATATTCCATCAATAGAGAATATAAATACAAATTCTTTTTAAATTATATTTTATTGTTTATGCTATTAGTTGTCCCAATTTTTCCCCTTTGCCCAGTTCTACTCAGCCTCCCCACTCCCTCAGGCAATTCCTAAACTCCTGTCCATGTCCATGGATCCTGAATATATGTTCTTTGGCTAGTCTCTTCACCTTCTTTCATACAGTCACCCACTCCCCCCGCTGACAGCTGTCAGTCTGTGCCATGTTTTTATGCCTCTGATTCTATTTTGCACATTAGTTTATTTTGTTTATTAGATTCCACATATGAGTGAAATTGTATGGTATTTATTTATCTGTCACTGACTCGCTTACCATAATAATCTCCCAGTCCATCCATGCTGTCACAAAAGGTAAGAGTTCCTTCTTTTTCATGATTAACTAGTATTCCACTGTGTAAATGTACCACGGCTTTTGTATCCACTCATCTACTGATGGGCACTTAAGCTGTTTCCAGATCTTGGCTATTGTAAATAATGCTGCAGTGAACATAGGAGTGCATATATTCTTTTGAATTGGTGTTTCAGGATTCTTAGAGTATAATCCCAGCAGTGGGATCACTGGGTCAAAAGGCAGTTCCATTTTTAGTTTTTTGAGGAAACTCCATACTGCTTTCCCAAACTGACTATGCCAGTCTGAATTCCCACCAACAGTGCACTAGGGTTTCCTTTTCTCCACATCCTCACCAGCGCTTACTGTTTGTTGATTTATTAACAATGGCCATTCTGACTGCTGTGAGGTGGTATCTCTTTGTGGTTTTAATTTGCATCAGAGATAAATTACTTTTTAAAAAGAACCAAATGAAGATTTTTTAGTTCAAAGAAATAGTAACTGAAGTTAAAAAAAAAAAAAAAAAAAAAAAAAAAAAAAAAAAAAAAAAAAAAAAAAAAAAAAAAAAAAAAAAAAAAAAAAAAAAAAAGCAACTTCCCTAAAGGGAACAAGACTAGATTTGAACTGGCAGAATAAAGAATTAACAAACTAAAGTAAAAATAAACAAGTGGGACTACATTAAAACTAAAAAAGCTTCTACACAGCAGGAAACCATCAAAAAATGAAAATGCAACCTATTAAATGGGAGGAGATATTTGGAAGTCCTATCTGATAAGAGACTAATATCCAAAATATATAAAGACCTCATACGAGTCAATAGCAAAACAAACAAATAAACCTGCAAATAAATAAATAATGCAATTTTTAAATGAGCAAGGTTTCAGAATAGACATTTTCCAAAAAACACATAAAGAAGTCTTACAGGTACATGAAAACATGGTCAACATCACTCATCATCAGTAAAATACAATCCAAAAATTCAATGGGTTATCACCTCATACCTGTCAGAATGGCTACTATCAAAAAGTCAAAAATAATCCTGGCTGGTGTGGCTCAGTGGATTGAACACTGGCCTGTGAACCAAAAGGTCACTGGTCAGGGCACATGCCTGGGTTGCAGGCCAGGTCCCCAGTAGTGGGTGTGTGAGAGGCAACCACGCATTGATATTTTACTCCCTCTTTTTCTCCCTCCATACCCCTCTGTCTAAAAATAAATAAATAAAACCTTTAAAAAAAGAACACATTCCTCGTTCAGTCCTGGCTGGCATGGCTCAGTGGATTGAGCACCGGCCTGTGAACCAAAGGGTCACCGGTTCGATTTCCAGTCAGAACACATGCCTGGGTTGCAGACCAGGTCCCCAAAGTTGGGCGTGAACAAGAGGCAGCTAATTGATGTTTCTCTCACACATGGATGTTTCTCTCCCTCTCTTTCTCCCTCCCTTCTCCTCTCTGTAAAAATAAATAAGCAAAATATTTTTAAAAGGTCAAAAGTAAGTGTTGGCAAAAATATGAAGCAAAGGAAACCCTTGTGCACTGTTGCTGAGATTGTAAATTGGTACAGTCACTGTGGAAAACAGTGTGGAAGTCCCTAAAAAAATTAAAAATAGAACTTCTATGTGACCTAGCAATTCCACTTACTGATATTTATCCAAAGAAAACAAAAAATTAATTCAAAAAGATCTCTGCACTTTTATGTCCATTGCAGCATTATTTATAACAACCAAGACATGGAAACAACCTAAATGTCCAACGATGAAAGAATGGACAATAAAATATGTTGTATACACTTATGATGGTATATTATTCACCCATGAAAACTAAAAACTGCCATTTTTGAGAAGATAGATGGAGCTTTAGGACATTATACTAAGGGAAATAAGTCAGATGGAGAAAGACCAATATCATATCATCTCACTTATATGTGGAATCTAAGAAATAATAATAATAGCCCTGGCTGGTTTGGCTCAGTGGATTGGGTGCCAGCCTGTCAACAGAAAGGTTGTTGATTTGATTCTTGGTCAGGGCACATGGCTGGGTTGTGAGCTGGGTCCCCAGTTAGAGGCATGTGAGAGGCAACTGACAGCTATTTCTCTGGCACATCAATGCTTCTCTCCCTCTCTTTGTTCCTTTCTTCATGTCTCTCTAAAAATAAGTGAATAAAATATATTAAAAATAAAATTAAACTAAAAAATAATAATAAATAACAAAAAAAAAATAAGTGTCTCAATGCAGAAAACAGATTGGTGGAGTGGCCAGAAGCATGGGCTGCAGGATGGGTAAAATGGGTGATGGGGGTCAAAGTGTACAAATTTCTAGTTATAAAATAAATGTCACGAAGATATTGTGTACAGCATGGTTACTATAGTTATAATACTGTTTTGCATATCTGAAAATTGTTAAGAGGATAAATCTTAAAAGTTCTCATCCCGAGGGGTTAGAAATTTGTATCCATGTATGGTGACAGATATTCACTACACAGTTTTTTCTTTATTTGTTCTCCAAATTTTACATCATACAATTTCATTTCCTATGACTTGAGGTCACTAGTCTTTTATTTTTCAATCTGCAGTCGATTCCATATAGTGTAGTTCTCTTGTTTTTGTTTGTTTCTTTGTGTTTTTTTTGTTTTCATGGTTCATTGTATCTTCTACTTCTTGGCTGAGACATTCTATATCTCTATTCATTTCAAGACAACTGGAATAGGTAAGCTGAGACAGATAGTTAAAGGGCCAAGCAGTTTACAGGCATCTAGTAAATCGCTGTTCACTACATTTATTGCGGTGACCGTTTAACAATATACACAAATACCAAGTCATTACATTGTACACATGAAACTAATATAATTTTATATGTCAATTATACCTGAATTTAAAAAATTAGCCAACTTGAAATATTGCTAGAAATTACAAATGGAAGAACAGAGAGAAAAATAATGATGAAAAATGAACAAAACTGCAGAGAAATGTGGGACAATATGAGTACCAATATATATGTAATGGAATTATTAGAAGGAAGGGAGAGAAAGGAAAGCAGGAAAAAATATTAGAAGAAATGATAGCTGAAAACTTGGGTAAACATGCAGGAAGCAGTGAACTGCAAATAGGAAAAATGCAAAGAGATCCACAAATAGTCCTAGTAAAACTTCTGATAGCCGATGACAAAGAGAAAATCTTGAAAACAGCAAAATAAAAAGGACTTCTACCTTACAAAGGAGGAATAAGCTGATTTCTTAGCAGAAATAATGGAGGCCAGAAGGCAGCAGAATAACATATTCCCTGTGCTCAAAGAAAGTAAAAATATCAAATGAGAATTTGATATCCAAGAAAGCTATTTTTAAATGATGGTGAAATAAAAACATTGTTAGATAAACAAAAATAAGACAATTTGTTACTAACAGATTCACACTTACAAGAACTATTAGAGGAAGTTATTTAGGCCAAAAGCAACTGAATCCAGAGGGTAATTCAATTCCACACAACAAACAAAGGGCAATGGTAAATGTAATTATGTAATTACAAAAGACAGTAAAAATACATATTTCTCCTTTTTTAATTTTATAGTTATATAAAACAATGTGTATATGATGTATTATTTGGCCTGTGACATCAGGAAATATACTTGTCAATAAAAGCAAAAAGAAGGTGAATGGGAACAAAGCTGTACTGGGTTAAGGATGCAGAGAACAAGAAATGACCAATAATCAGGTTAACATAACAAAATATATTGATATAAATGTATACTACCTCTTATTTCTTTTCTTAGCTTCTTAAAAACATTAAACAATATAATATAATGATTATAATAGATTGTTTGCATTAAAACATTTATAGATCAGTGGACTTCCGGTCAAGATGGAGGCATAGGTGGATGCACCGTACCTCCACGCACAAGCAAGATAGGAACAACAACAATTTAGAAACAGAATAACATCCAGAACTGACAGAAAATTGATTTAAATGGAAGTCGGACAACCAAGAAGTTGAAATAGACCTGTTCATCCAGACCGGTAGGAGGGGCAGAGTCGGGCAGCTGGGCGCAGGTCGCAGCACGGAGAGCAGAGTTGGGACCGGGCGCATCAGGCATCCAAGGGTGCTTAAGGCATCTGGGGAGTGCAAGACCGCAGCGGGTGGACCCTGAGTGCACTGCGGCAGCTTGCAGGCCCCGGCAGAGGGGTGACACCCAGCAGACCCAGTGAGGGGGCGATTGTAAAGCAAGGCAGTGCGCGCAACTCAGGATCCCAGAGCTGGGAAATATAGCCTTGGGACACTGATCGTGGATGCCTGTGGAAGTTGAGGTGCAGGGAGAGACACCCAGCCTCACAGGAGAGGTCCTTGGAGGGTCCCCCAGTGTGCACAAGCCCACCCACACAGGAATTGGCACTAGAGGGGCCCACTTTGCTTGGGGGAAGCAGCAGTAGGGACTGAGGTCCCACGGAGAACAGAGCAACCTCCATTGTTCCCTCTCGATCCCGCCCCCACATACAACGTCACAACTGAGCAACTGGGGTGCCCCGCCCTGGTGAACACCTAAGGCTCCGCCCCCTACTGTAACAGGCATGACCAGACAAAAAGAAAAGAGAGAGGAGGGGGGAGAGAGAGAGAGAGAGATGGCTCAAACAGAAGAACAAATCAAAGCCCCAGAACTCATCCTTTTAAGCGACCGAGAAATAGCCAGCCTATCATATGCACAGTTCAAAGCACTGGTGATCAGGAAGCTCACAGAATTGGTTGATTTTGGTCACAAATTAGATTAACAAATGCAGGCTACGATAAGAGAAATGAAGGAAAATGCACAGGGAATCAATAGTGATGGGAAGGAAATTGGGACTCGAAACAATAGAGTGGACCAGAAGGGAGAAAGAAACAACCAAACAGGAAAGAATGGAGAAATAAGAATTCAAAAAAAGTGAGGAGAAGCTTAGGAACCTCCAGGACACCTTTAAACGTTCCAACATCCGAATTATAGGTTTACCAGAAGGGGAAGAGGAAGAGCAAGATATTGAAAACTTATTTAAAAACATAATGAAGGAGAACTTCCCCATTCTGGCAAAGGAAATAGAGTTCCAGGAAGTCCAGGAAGCTCAGAGAGTCCCAAAGAAATTGGACCCAAGAAGGAACACACCAAGGCACATCGTGATTACATTAGTCAAGGTAAAAATGAAGGAGAGAATCCTAGAAGCAGCAAGAGATAAGGGGACAGTAACCTACAAAGGAGTTCCCATCAGACTGTCAGCTGATTTCTCAAAAGAGACTTTACAGGCAAGAAGGGGCTGGAAAGAAGTATTCCAAGTCATGAAAGACAAGGGCCTACATCCCAGATTGCTCTATCCAGCAAAGCTTTCATTTAGAATGGAAGGACAGGTAAAGTGCTTCTCAGATAAGGCCAAGTTAAAGGAGTTCATCATCACCAAGCCCTTATTTTATGAAATGTTAAAGGGACTTATCTAAGAAGATAAAAAAAAAAAAACCATGTACAGTAAAATGACAGCAAACTCACAATTATTAACAACCACACCTAAAACAAAACCAAAAGAAACTAAGCAAACAACTCAAACAGGAACAGAACCACAGAAATGGAGATCACATGGAGGGTTAGCAACGGGGGAATGGGGCGGGGACAGAGGGGGTAAAGGTACAGAGAATAAGTAGCATAGATAGTAGGTAGAAAATAGACAGGGGGAGGGCAAGAATAGTATGGGAAATGTAGAAGCTAAGGAACTTATGACACATGAACTAAAGGGGGAATGTGGGTGGGAGGGTGTGTACAGGGTGGAGGGGAGTGAGGGGGGGAAATGGGACAACTGTAATTGCATAATCAATAAAATATATTAAAAACATTTATAGATCATTTATGGAGGTAATATGTTTAATACACCACAAAAGGGTGCAAATGGAGTTATACAGAAGTAATGTTTCCATATCACAGCAGGATTAAGTTAGTATAAATCTTAAGCTGATTCTGATGAGTTACAGTGTACATAGTAAGCTCCAGAACAACCACTAAATAAAAATATAGCAAAAAAAATCGCTAAAAATTCAAATGCTGCATTAAATAAGATTCTCTTAATGCAAAAGAAAGCAGTAAAGGAGAAACAGAAGAAAAAGAAGGGCAACACAAACACAAATGGAAAACAAAAAGTAAAATGACACAACTATTGGTTGAAATGTAAATTTTCCCTATTGAAAACAGTATGGAGTTTCCTTAAAAAATTAAAAATAGAATACCTTATGACCCAGAAATCTCACAGCCAGATATATGTGTGATGGAAGGGAAATCACCATCTTGTACATATATCTGCATCGTGATGTTCATAGCAGCATTATTTATAGTTGCCAACACATGGAGACAATGTATGTGTCCATTGATCAATGAATGGATAAAGAAAATATACACACACAAACACAACAGGATATCATTTAGCCATAACAATCCTGTTATTTGCAACAACATGGATAAAACTGGAGGACATTTTGCTAAGAGGAAACAGTAAGGCACACAGAGAAAGATCCCGCTTACCTGTGGAATCTAAAAAAGCCAAACTCACAAAGCCATAGGGTAAAAGAGTGGCTGTCAAGGGCAGAGGAGTAAGGGAAATGGGGAGATGTTGGTCAAAGGGTTACAAATTTCCAGTTTTAAGAAAAATGAGTTCTAGGAACCTAATAGTTGTTAATTTGTTGAATTATTATCTATAAAGTAGAGCCCCAGGATGTTGGATGGTGAGCCTTGGTTCAACAAATATCCGTGAGAGGGGATTAAATAAAGAACTTTCTTACTCATAAGTCCTGGACAGAGTGCACAGCATGCCTCATGGGGACAATGTGGGAAGGTCAAGGCAGTGTGCTGGCAGAGAGAGACCAGCAGGTGCTGGAACAAATGCCTTATTAGGGTCTAAGTGTGGGGTGCTTTGGGGTTCCTGGGCTAAAGGTGGATTAGTCAGTTCAGACTAAAAAGAGCAGGTGTTTGTTCAGCTTTGTAGGGGTTTTGTCTAAGGACTACACAAGGGGAAAGCCCTGGGAGGCAGTGGAGATTGTTTATCACAGAAGCCTTTGGTAGAGTCATATTAGGAGTTACAGTTACTTGTGACTGTACAGGCTGTTATGTAGGGCATGTGCTGCTGGGAGGAGCTAGTGTCAGTTCAAGGGCACTGCAGGCCACTTTGCCATCCAACCTGGATGCCAAGGCAGCAGCATTGTGGAGTAGTTTAGCTAAACTCTCAACACTAAAGTACAACATGGTGATTGATTATAGTTAATACTAATGCATTGTACACTTGAAAGTTGCTAAGGTTCTTACCATCACAACAAAATAGTAATTATGTGAGGTGAAGGATGTGTTAACTAACCTTGTATGATAATCATTTGTATCAAATCACCACATTATACACATTAAACTTACACAATGTTATGTGTCTATTACAAGTCAAAAAACCTGGGGGAAAAGTAGAATGACAAATATCAATTCAAATATATCAACAATACCATTACATATGAATGGGTTAAATAATCTGGTGAAAAGCAAATTACATGCAGTTTATAGGTGAGACACTTTTGGTTCAAAGATATAAATACATTAAAATTAAATTGATGAAAAAACATATATCATGCAAACAACAACCACAAGAAGGCAGGAGTTTCTCTACTAATAAACAGAACAAATAAAATTAAAAACAATAATATTATTAGAAGTAAACATGGACATTTTATGATAGAAGTTTCAACACATCAGGAAGAGATATAACAATTATAAGCATATACGTCCTTAACAGCAGAGTACCAAAACACAGGAAACAAAAACTGACAGAAATAAAAGTAGAAACAGTCAATTCAATGATAATAGCTGGGAAATTCAATATTCTATTTTCAGTAATGGACAAAACAATTGTACAGCTACAGACATTCCACCCAGCAACTACAAAGCAACAACAACGTTCTTCTCAAGTACACATGGAACATTCTCCATGATAGACCATATTCTAAGAGAAAACAAACCTTGATAATTTTAAAAGGATATAAATGATGCAAATTATGTTTTCTAACCACAATAGAATGAAATTAGAAGTCAATACCAGAGAAAATTGGGAAACTAACAAATACATGGAAATTAAACAGCATACTCCTAAGTAACCAAAGAAGAAGAAATCAAAGGAAAAATTTAAAATGCTATTAGATGAATTACAATGAGGAAGGAACATAAAACTAATGAGATACATCTAAACAGTGCTTAGAGGGAAATTTGAAGGTACAAATGTCTACATTAAAAGGAAAAATCCAAAATCAATAACCTAACCTTTCACCATAATACACTATACAAATAAGAGCAAATGAGGCTCCTCTGCATGTGGAGTAACCACTCAGTCTCAGTGCTTCACTGATAAACTCCTTCACTTTAAACTCTAAAAAATATTTCAAAAACAACAACTCAATGAACTAGAACAATTTAATGAACTAGAGAATAGAAAATGATTTTAAAAATCAATGAAAGCAAAAGTTGATAATGTAAAACAACCAACAAAACTACACAGGCAGACCAAGATAAAAAATAAGAGGACACTCAAGTTACTAAAACCAGGAATGAAAGACATTATTACTGCTGTGCTCACAGAAACAAAAAGTAATTAAAAAAACTTACTTGAAAAACAAACAAAAAAGCAGATTTTAAAAAAAGTAATAAAAAAACTTCCAAAAAATAAAATTCAGGTCCAGGTGGGCTTTACTGGTAAATTCTAGCAAACGTTTAAAAATTTAATGGCAATTCTCCACAAACTCCTCCAAAAAATAAACCCATTGCATGGGGCATTACTGTGGGAGAACAGGGGCCACAGGTTAGGCTGACAAGCTCAGGGGAGGCGTGTGAAGCAGCCTTACAAACCCAGAGATCAAAAGTAACCACAAAAAATGGTCTGAAATTAAAACTTACTAACTAAAAACAGTTTATGTCAGGTAGTCATGCCTTAGGTTCAAATCTTCCCTGACAAAAGTCAATCTTTATATTAATTGAGCCTGACTATTGTCTTTTTGCATCTATGACACTATACTTTTGGAATGTCAAAGTAATTTCATTTTTCCAGACCCCTCAAGTTCAGGCACCACACCAGAGGGAGACTATAAACCCCCTCATTGTTTTTGTTATTGTGTTAACTGTTGCCTGTTAACTATCCTGTACCTAAAGAAGTATGTATCAACTACCAACAACTGAATTTAAAATAGGCAAACAACCTGAGTAGGAACAGAATTATAGGTATGGAGTTCATTTGGAGGGTTATCAGCTGGGAGGGGAAAAGGGGGAGATGGGGGAAAAGGTACAGGGATTAAGAAGCATAATTGGTAGGTACAAAATAGACAGAGGGATGTCAAGAATAGTATAGGAAATGGAGAAGCCAAAGAACTTACATGCATGACCCATGGACACGAACTAAGGTGGGGGATTGCTGGAGGGAAGGGGGGTACTGGGTGGAGGGGGGCAAAGGGGGAAAATTGGGACAACTGTAATAGCATAATCAATAAAGTATATTTAAAAATAAAAAGTATGTACCTATCATTTTATTTTTTATTCAATCACAAAGCTTTCCCCAAATTTCTTTCTCCCACCTCTCTAATCTATTACCAATGGATTTATTATAACCCACTTAATGTTTTCTCTTTTGATTGTAATGTATAAAGTAAGGTGCAAACCTGCCATTTTCTGGAGCATTTTCTCAATCTGCTGAGATTTTGCTTCCTAGCAATTGTTGTCATTTTGACTCCAAGAAAAAATCACAAAAATTCTCTATAGGTTTGAATGTTTGTTACGTTGACATTTACCTGGCACAGTGCAGCAGGATTTCAAAGAAGCCCATCCAGAACCACCCTGCAGACCCAAACCCGGTGCAAGGATCCAGCACAGTGCCCATTGAGGCTGGCCAGCTCCCTGCCACATTGAGTGAACTTGATTGGGTGAGTGGGTGAGTTGTCTCGGTTTCAGGACCTTCCCTTGCTTGTGGTAGAGGGCCTGACTTTTTTTGATCCGTCTTTACAAAATCCTCAAGGAAGCACTAGGTTAAGTGTTGAAAGAACTCAGACAAAAGTAGAGTGGAAAAAAATGGGTGGCTTTTTTTACTTTTAGCTTTTCAATTGGAATTCTTTAACTGCAAGTCTGAACAAAGTCTTTTGCTGAAATGAGAGGTTGAACTGGTTTGGCTACAAAGATAAAGGACACTTCATCTCTCCAGCCTGAATCTTGGGTGTTCTTAGGTGACTAATTATCTTTTTGGAGGTGTCAGGGGGCATCCCCCATGATGTGCAGGACCCACATAGGGAATTCTAACTCAACTGTAATTGACTTGTCCAGGGGATGCGCATACAAAGGTTGGCTACCTAGCCAAGTCCCCATGGCTGTATGAAACAGCTGGGGAGAGAAACGGAGGCATGTAAGAGGGTTTCTGTGTCTTGAGGGATGTGAGCCTTGTGGACCTCAACCCCTAAGCAGTACACTTTTACCTACTACTCAAATACCTGGAAAATTTTGTTCAGACTGCAGATATCCAAAGAAAGACTAAAATTAAAGTGAGAATTTGAGCCTTCAAGGCTGGAAACTCTCAGACCCCAGGCTTATTAATACTCCTGGTAGGAAGCTTATACTTGCAAGTGATTTACAGAAACAGGAAGATTTATCTAGACATGATATCAACTTAAAATGGCCAAAATGCAGTCTTCTTTTGGCACTTAAATTAAGTTTTTGCTTGCAAAATTAGAAAAAAATACTGGCTCCAAAATTAAACTAAATGAATGGGAAGTGTATCTTGATTTGGAAATTAGAAGCTTTTGGAAGAAGCACAGATGAATTCTTTTGAAAAAAAAAGAAGTTAATAATAACTTTTAGAGACTGTCTCTGAACTAGAGAAGGCTTCTAAAGCTAAAGTTTGTCTTTGAAATGCAAATACATGATGTCCAAGAACTCTTATCTGGACCATATTTTATGCTTTTTAATTAATTTATTTCTTTTTAGAGAGAGAGGAAGGTATGGAGAAAGAGAGGGAGAGAAACATCAATACATTGTGCCCCCATCTGGGAACTTGTCCAGCAACCCAGGCATGTACCCTGACCAGGAACTGATCCTGCAACCTTTCAGTTTGCAGGCTGGTGCTCAATCCACTGAACCACACTGACCAGAGCATGGACCATATTTTATTATTTTTTTAAAGATTTTATTTATTTTTTGAGAGGGGGAGGGAGAAAGAGAGGGTGAGAAACATCAGTGTGTGGTTGCTTCTCATGCACCCCCTACTGGGGACCTGGCCTACAACCCAAGCATGTGCCCTCATAGGAATTGAACCGACGACCACTTGCTTCACAGTCCAGTGCTGAATCCACTGAGCCACACCAGCCAGGGCTGGACCATATTTTAAAATGCAAATTTTCTAAAAGGTAAATTTTATCAAAAGTTGAAAAACCTTAGCCACATATGAATAAATCAATTTAACATTTCAACCACTGGTAAATTTGATGAAAGTTATTGAATATCTACAAATTTTGAAGTAAAATACTGAAACATTGATTGCTAAACAAGCCTTGGGTTCACCTGCTTTTGGCTTTTGTTGCAGAGAGGCTGTGGAGTGGATTTGGAGCTGTTAATTAACGCCATGTGCTTTATTAGAGATGTCTTACTTCAAAGAAGGTGTATTTGCCAATAGAGGAACCTATATTTCTAAAGGTTATAAAATGTGTTTATAAAAGTCAATCTTAGGAGTGTTTTTCCCTAATTTTTTGGTTATTATTGGAAATTGAGGTTTTTTTAAAAGTTAGAAATTCTAATTAAGCTGGAAAGAATTTGTGTGATTTTGGTAATAGAAGACATAAAGTATGAAGGACAAGGATGGAAAATGAGTTATTCTAAGGCTGGTTATTTCTGAATGGGTAAAAAGGTCTGTGAAAATATGAAATTGTGAAACAGTTTGTAAAAGGTTGTGAAGGTTGTAGAAGTGTGGAAATTTTAAATTGGTAAAAAAGAAACCCCAGCCATGTTCTCTCCTGTTGCTTAATTTCTCAGATTGATTTTCTTTATTTCCACCTCTCATTCACAGCCCTTGAAACTTTCAATGAAAGTCTCAACAGGTCTTCCTGCTTGGTGTTTAGGACCTTCCATCCTTTTTTAGTCTTCTCAAAGTTTATCAAAAGCAAATGAGAGAGAAAAAGTCTTGCATCTTTTCTATAAAAATGAGTAATTGGAGTTATGTGTATAGTGACTATAAGTGTCAGCTATGTATTATATGTGGTGCATTTTCTGCCCCCAGATGATGTTACTAAGGTGTAATGTTTTATTGGCCTAAAGAGATTAAATACATACATAGATTAAGCTGGATCCTGTAGTCTGGACAAACCTGTGGTATTGGGTTGCCTAAAAAGTCCATATGTGTTTTTCCATAAAATAAAAGACACATTTTTCATTTTCACTAATAACTTTATTGATTTGGATATTTTGAGAATGTCAGCTATCTTCCCTGTGATATAAAATTGATTGTTCTCAATGAATGTCTCAATTTGATCGCTATCAACTTCAACTGGTCTCCCTGACCATGGAGCATTTCCAGCGAGAAATCTTCAGCACGAAAATTTGCAAACTACTTTTGACATGTTTAATCAGTCACAGCACCATCTCCAAACACTGCACTAATCTTTTTTTGTGTTTCAGTTGTGTTTTTACCTTTCTTGAAATAATAATGCATAATATGCTTAAAATATTGCTTATTTTCTTCCATCTTCAATATTAAAATGGCTACTCATAAATTCACCAATTTTGTTAATAAGTTTTTTATGCATGCTGATATGACAGCTGTCACAATACAATCTAACAAAACTTTTGAATGAAGTTAAAGGCAACTAAGTGCTTGTAGAGCCATTTTACAGAAAAGGCAAACAAACATTTTGGTCAACCCAGTATTTAATATTAAAACCGGTTTAGGTTTGATTAATGTCTTTTAGAAATATAACCATAAAATATGAGTTTGTTTTACCCAAATTTACAAAAATTTGTTATGATCTTTTTGTTAAGTTTGACAATTTTCCCAAAGTTTAAATGTTAAGAGCCTTTTTTTAAAAACGGAGACATGACTGTTCCAATGGGCCCTGGAATACCTCAAAGTTTCATTCTCTCTCTTTTTAAAAAATATTTTTAAACTAATTAGGCCCATTTGAGGGTTGTTTTTTTTTTGGTGGTAACAACAATTTATTTTGCTAATTTGAAATTTATATTTGAAATGGATTAAATAGCCAAATATAAACAATATAGAAAAGAAGAAAACACAGGTTAATATTCTTTCTGTTTTTTAATGTATATGCAATGAAAAAATTATAAAAGGAAAATGGACAAATTTAATATTTCAGACAAGATGGAAGTGGGATGGCTCCAGGTTTTCTTTTAAAAGCCACAATGGCATCCTGTATCACTTAAAATGATTCCCCAGCCTGAGTAGTTTAGAAGTATTTGAAGTGTTTGAAATTACATGAGAAACTTTGAGAAAATAATAATAATAATAAGAAGAAGAACTGTATTCTATTTGTACACCTATTTGCTTTTACCTGGAAAGATGACAAGTTTACTTGGACAGTAATGCTCCAGGGATGTACGGAGAGTCCCATCTATGGTCTTAGCTACTAAAAGCTGATTTAAATGATGTTAAATTTCTTAGAGAGTCCACTCTAATCCAATATATGGATAAGTTAGTGTAGGCTCTAGGATATTAGTAGACTCTGAAAAGGACCCAATAGAATATCAAAAGACAAGTTCCCATTCTGTTTGCCCCAGGTAAAACACTTTGGTTATCTGATATGTAAAGGTGAGCTACTAATTAACCCTGAAAGGCTCAGAGGAATTTTGTCTTTGTGTCTTCCAAAAACAGGAAAGTGGCTTAGAAGTTTCCTGGGTTTGACTGGATATTTGTTATGATTGGATTCCAATTTTTTATTTATGGCCCAGCCTCTATATGTCTTATTAAAATAAAATTGACCTGACTACCTTCTTGTTCCTAGGAATCCTTTATAAGAAAGTCCTTGGTAATGCTGATGTAATTTGGTTTACAGATAGATCTATGAAAGATAAACAGGAATGTTACTGAGCTGGATGTGCAACAGCTTCCATGGTGGACATAATTGAAAGTTCTTATTTACCTGATGAAAATCTGCCCCACAAGCCTAATTAATTTTTCTAACTCAGACTTGTCAATTGACCAAAGATCAAATAGGCAGTATTTGCACTGATATCAGCTGTGCCTTTGGTGTAGCTCACAACTTTAGAATATTGTTGAAGCAGCAAGGCTTCTTCATTTTCTCAGGGCAGTCCGTAAAGGATGGAAAGTAGATCACGAAATTATTAGATGTCACACACAAATTGAAACAACTGGCAATTATCAAAATTCCAGGACTTTTCTAAAGCTGCCACCATGGAAACAAATGGAAATTGTTTAGCTGATGCCTCACTTAGACAGACAGCGTCAAACTACCAAATTATCCAGACCTGAGAGTACTCCTTGTTTCCTATTAAATCAATAAAAAACCCTCTCATTTATAGTTGTAATGGACAACTGCAGAGGTAAAGAGAATATGGCAATGAAAGGGGAAACTGTTCTGGGCAAACAGATATGATTTGGACCCAATCAGAAATCAATTTTAGCTATAGGAGCTTAATTACCTATCCTGTACTATAACATGTACATGAGCTAACATTAGAGTCCTAAAAGATGATTTCATGGAGTGAAACTTCTACTGTAGCTCATAAAGTACATAGCAAATGTTCTATCTGTCCAATATATAACCCAGGGAAATCATTCCATGGGTCAGAAGGACATTTCTTACTTCTTTTAGATCTATTTGAAGCCTGATAATTGGATTTTATCCAAATGCCACCATCTCAAGAACACAAAAGAAAATGTGCTAGTTATGATTTTGTATGGGTTGAGGCATTCCCTTGCAGGAGAACAACAGCTTTAATGGTAGGTAAATTATTTTAAAAAATAATTTCCAGCTGGGGAATTCCTTCTGAATTAGTGACTGAGGGACTCACTTTACTAGACAAACAATGCAATCCATTTATAACATTTGGCCTATTCTATAGTATTTTTATTGTGCCTATCATCCCCAGTTCTCTGGATTGGTAGAACACACAGATGTTACAATTTAAACTCAACTAGGTACATTTTCAGAAGCTTTTAATCTCTCTTGGTTGAAAGCTCTCCTTTATAGTACTCGTTAACCTCAAATCTATGGTAAACATAGCCTTTCTCCTTATTAGATAGTCACCAGTCACCCTATAAATCTATATGAAGGGACATGAATCAACTTTACTGAAAGGAGACATTCTGCATTATTATTATTAAGGATTTATTAACCAGCTTATAGGGACAATAAATTAGTAACATTTCACTGTGTACTCCCAGGAGACAAAGACTTCAAAGACAGTGACTTACAACCAGGAGAATTTTGCCATTGGAAAATACATTAATTAAAGACTTTCCCTCCAACATTGTCGGAAGGGACCTTATCAGGGGCCTAACCATGAATGGACATAGGCCTCTGTCTCTGACACTTGGCCTACAGTGGAGAGATCTGGAGATCAAAGATTTCTTGAGGATGAGAACCCATGACCCCAGAGATATACAGCTGTCCCAAAATATCAAAAAGGCCTGTGTACCTACAAATTAATGTTCAACTTAATTTGTTTGATTGTCTTTACCTTTCTCCTAATGTTAATAATAATAATTATTATACTTGTTCGTTACACTTTTCTCAAACCTTGCATATACAGCCCAAGTGGTAATTGCTGAAGGTGTATAAAATAACTTTTGTGTTATCAATAATACTCTTTTTATGGTTTATGTTTTATAAGAAATGCTATTGCAAAAGGAAGGAAAGAGATGTGTATATTTTTAGGGGCAGTTAAAAGGAGATAGTTTGTCCTGAATATGCTTACCCCCAAACCCAATAGACTACTAATGGTATTAATTCAGATAGAAGCTCAAGTGGCTGTAAAAATATGGCCCTCTATAACTGCTGCTGAGGCACAGGAAACTTGCTTAAGAAACTCTTACTGTCCTCCAGTTCTGTGGAATTTTTAAATGGTAATTGTAATTTACAGCATTATGTTCTTACAGCCTTGGCCCTGATTAAACCTTAAGGTTACAGCTTCCAATTGCACAAGTAGCAGTGATCACTTGAGTGCTTCCAATGGGCAGTAAATGGGCCATAGTAAATAGAAACCTATGTCATGGTCAGATTATGAAAACTGAAAATGTGTAGCATGTGCCCTCAAACTGTAAGTGAATGTTATACAAGATGCAAAATGTACAAAAGTAAGATAGGCAACAAAATATGGATCGTGATAGCTCATAGGTTAGAAATGATCCAGAGTGTTTGCCCATGAGCCCTGATTGCCTCCCATTTGCCTGCCTTTCACTTGTTTTATTTTGCCTTGTTTGTTTGTGATAATTTTAGTTAATGTGTATATATATATATATATATATATATATATATATATATATATATATTTCTTTTTTTGTTTTACTTTGTTTTAATTTTATTTTAATCATTGTTCAAGTACAGTTTTCTGTCTTTTACTCCCATCTCAGCCACCCACCCATCCCTCCCTACCTCCCTCCCATTTCCAACCCCCCATGAGTTAATATACATTTTTAAAATTAACTCATTCTACTTTATTCTATGCTGTCTTTCACTTTGGAGAAAACATTTGACCTAGACTTCCATCCAAGCTTATGGTCGAAAAATTTTGTTCTAATTCTGGCTCTTTCATTAACTGTGTGGTCTTAGGCAACTCATATGTCTTATTTAGGCCTAAAAATAAACCTGTATAATAAATGTACTTCTAGTTCTAAAATTTTGTGGCTGTAATGTACTTTAATCCCATTACTTTCTCTGTTTCAGTTTTTAATATCCATTCAGTTGAAGATGCAAGTCTCTCATTTCTGTTACCTCCTTTAAAATACAAATATTTATACAACACATTTCTACCCTACTCCATTTTCCTCTCAATTCTCCTACATTTTCTCTTTTTCTCCCTTCTAGGGTACTTTCCAGAGTCCCTGACCCTTGTAGGCAAATTCCACTTTATTTTAAAACCTGTTTATCAGCTCCCCAAATTCTGGTCCTCACAGGAGGGCATCAACCTCTCTCTCGTCTTCCTCACTGTAGATTTTACTTATGGAATCATATAGTGCACGTGGTTTCCCAAGTGCTCAGCTTCTGTTGAGCTTGGCTCCTGTAGCAGAGGCAGCCTCCTGAGTGCCTAATTCCTAGTGCAGATGTCTTCTCCATTGCTCGGCTCCCACAGCTTCCCTTGACTTCTCCCTTGGACATTTTTCCAGCTGATCCCTCCACATGATTAGCTTTTCCAGATACCCTGGAGGGTATTTTTCTGGTAATCCTTGGTGAGTAAATTTCCAGCAAGCTCTATCAGCATGAAACCACAGTGACTTATCTTTCATGATACTGCCCGCTCAGATAAGGTCTTTATCTCTGCTCTGGGCAGAATGTAGGGTGGGAATGCTCTTCCTTAGGTGCTCTCTCTCAGCCTTAGGAGTAGTTTCTATTCCTTATTTGTGCTATTCTGATATTTAAAAGTCTTCTGATTTCTTACTAGTTAATCCCTTATTATTCATATTCACTGTTAAAGCTAATAACCCTTTATTTCAAACTTTCCTATTGAAATTACAGGGTGGTTTCTTTCTCCTAATTGGGCCCAGAGTGATAGAGATGATTCTATTTCTTTATAGCTTAATTTAGTTCTTCACTCTTTGCAATCAGGCTTCGATTACTACTGATACTGAAAAACTGTAAACCCCAACCACCTTTTTTCATCCTGCCTTTTTGCTCCTTGAGGTGAAAACTTCTTTAAACTCCTACCTAGGCCTCTGCAATAGTATACAATTCCAGTCCTGGCTGCTGTAGCTCAGTGGAATGAGCATGAGCCTGCAAACTAAAGGGTCACCGGTTTGATTCCCAGTCAGGGCACATGCCTAGATTGAGGGCCAGCCCCATTAGGGGGTGCACAAGAGGCAACCACACACTGATGTTTCTTTCCCTCTCTTCTTCCCTTCCCCTTTCTCTAAAAATAAATAAATCTTTTTAAAATATATTATACTATTCCAGTTGTTTTCACAAACCTCCAATTGTTCCTTATGCATTTCTTTCATTAAGTCTAATTTCTCTGCATACTTCTTTTTTAAAAAAATACTTATTTATTTTATTAAAAAATATTGTTGTTCAAGTGTATTTGTCTCCATTATTTATTTTTAAAGATTTTATTTATTTATTTTAGAGAGAGGGAAGAGAGAAAGAGAGGAAGAGAAACATCAATGCATAAAAGATACAGCAATCAGTTGCCTCTCTCATGCCCCCAACTGGGGACCCAGCTCACAACCCAGGCATATCCCCTGACTGAGAATTGAATCAGTGACCTTTCACCTGCAGGCTGACACTCAATTCACTGAACCACACCTGCCCAGGCTCTCTTCATACTTCTTAACTGTCACTACCAAAGTCTGAGTATTTAGCCTTCTGCTACTTTCTGAATTTATCTTCTTGATTGGTTGCTTTTCCTAGGCATTCTGACTGGGAACAAAATCCACAATTAATGCATGAAACCTGACCAAGAATCAAACTCATTACCTTTTGGTTTTTGGGTCAATGCCCAATCAACTGAGCCACACTGGCCAGGCCTATATTTCTCTCCTTTAGATAACTCATATTCTCATGGCTTCAGCTGCCACCTCTGATCTAATTACTTCCAATTTATATATGTAGCCCTCTAATTTCTACTAACTTTAATTCTATATCATTTGTTATTTTATTCAATACCTATTTATTGAGTTCCTAGTAAATGCTAGGTGGCAATAGATGCTGGAAGCGCAAAAATGAATAAGGCACTTTTGCCTGCACACAACAGGTTTATTGACTAGTAGTGACCACTAACAAGTAAACAGAATATTACTATACAGTGTGGTAAGTGCTGCAGTTGAAGTAAAGAGTACTGTGGGAGCATAAAAGGATACTTAACCAAATCTTGGAGGAGGTCAGGGAGGATTTCCAGGATATGATATGTAATCAGAGACCTGAAGGATGAGTAGATATTAACCAAGAGGTTGGAAAGACAGTTCCATGCAAAGGAAATAAAAATATTGCAAGTTCAGTTCCAGACCATTGCTATAAAGGAAATATTGCAATAAATGAAGTCACACAAATGCATTTGCTTTCTGACTGCATATAGAAGTTGTGTTGATACTATACTGCAGTAATTTAGGTGTGCAATAGACTAAAAATAATGTCATATCTTAATTTAAAAATATTTATGGCTAAAAATGCTAATCATCACCTGAGCCTTTAGCAAATGGTAATCTTTTTGCTGGTGGAAGCACTTGCCTCGATGTTGATGATTGCTGACTGATCAGGGTTGTGTTTGCTGAAGGTTGGGGTGGCCATAGTAATTTTTTAAACTAAGACAATAATAAAGTTTGTCACATCAATTGACTCTTCCTTTCACAAATGATTTCTCTGTAGCATGTGATTCTGTTTGACAGCATTTTACTCACAGTAGGACTTTCTTCAAAATTAGAGTCAACTGCTTTATCAACTAAGTTTATGCATTATTTTAAGTCCTTTGTTGTCATTTCAACAATCTTTACAGTGTCTTTATTAGGAGCACATTTTTTTTTAAGATGAATCTCCTTTTTTTTAGATTTTTCCATTTTTATTTTACTTATTTTTAGAGAGGGAGAAGGGAGGGAGAGAAACATCGATGTATGGTTGCCTCTCACGTGGCCCCCATTGCAGACCTGGCCTGCAACCCAGGCATGTACTCTGACTGGGAATCAAACTGGTGACCCTTTGGTTCACAGCCCACAAGGAGCACATTTTTTTTAAAGAAACCAATGTCTTTGCTCATCCATAAAAAGCGACTCTTCATTTGTTACAGTTTTATCATGAGATTGCAGTAATTCAGTCACATCTTCAGGCTCCATTTCTAATGAATTCTCTTGCTATTTCCACCACAGTTTCCATCTATAGTTACTTCCTCCACTGAAGGCTTGGACCCCTCAAAGTCATCCATGAGAGATAGAATCAACTTCTTTTAAGCTCGTGTTAATGTTGATATTTTTGCCTCTTACCCTGAATTACAAATGTTTCAAATGCTATGTAGAATGGTGACTCTTTCCCAGATACATCAGAGGAATTGTTATCTATGGCAACTATAGCCTTACAAAAGGTATTTCGTAGATAATAAGACTTCAAAGTCAAAATTACTCCTTGATCCATGGGATGTAGAATGAATGGTATCTTAGGAAGCACAAAAACAACACTAATCTCACTGTACATCTCTGTTACAGCTCTTGGACTACCAGATGTATTGTCAATGAGCAGTGCTGTTTTGAAAATAATCTTTTTCCTGAGCAGTAATTCTCAACAGTGGCCTTAAAATATTCAGTGAATCATATTGTAAACAGGTGTGCGGTCATTCAGGCTTTGTTTATATTTATTTTTTATTTATATAGCACAAACAGAGTAGAGTTAGCATAATTCTTAATGGTCCTAAGATTTTAAGGATGGTAAATGAGCATTGGCCTCAACTTAAAGTCATTAGCTACAGTAGACCCTAACAAGAGAGTCAACCTGTCCTTTGAAGCTTTGAAGGCAGGAGTTGACTTCTCCTCTCCAGGTATAAATTTTTTAGATGACATTTTCACCCAAGCTTATTTTATCTACATTGAAATTATGTTGTTTAATAAATCCACCTTCATTAATTATCTTAGGTAGATCTTTTGGAGCTTTTTTTTTTTTTTTTTTAGCACTTGGAGCTTCACCTTGCACTTTTACATTATGGATACAGCATCTTTTTGTAAACCTCATGAGCAAACTCTGCTAGCTTCAAACTTTTCTTTTGTATCTTCCTCACCTCTCTCAGCCTTGGTAGAATTGAAGACAGTCAGGATTTTGCTCTGGATTAGGCTTTGGCTTAAGGGAGCATTCTAGTTAGTTTGATCTTCTTATCCAGACCACTAAAACTTTCTCTATAACTGTAAAAAAAAAAAGCTACTTTATTTTCTTATTATTCCTGTATTCACGGGAAGAGTACTTTTAATTTCCTCAAGAACTTTTCATTTGTATCTATAACTTGGCTAGCTGTTTCTTCAAGAGGCCTAGGTTTCAGCCTGTCTCAGTTTTCAGCCATTCTCGGTAATCTTAATCATTTCTAGCTTTTGACTTAAAGTGAAAGACATGAGACTCTTCCTTTCACTTAAACACTTAGAGGCCATTACAGGGCTGTTAATTGGCCTAATTTCAATATTGTTGTGTCTCAGCAAATAAGTAGGCTCATGGAGATGGAAAGAGATGGGAAAATAGCTGATTGGGGGGTGGACCAGTCACAACACACACAAAATTTATCAATTAAATTCACCATCTTATATGGATGTGGTTCATGGTGCCTCAAAACAATTATAAGAATAACATCCAAGATCACCAATCACAGATCATTGTAGCAAATACAATATTAATGGACAATTTTCCTCTTCCTTAAAACTCCTCAACTTCTAACCTTTTGTTTTTCTGTTCCTGTAGAGAAACCATACTCTTTTATGTCAACTTTCCACTATCATGATCATTAGTATTCCTTTGCCTTTGACCATATTGCCTGAGCTATGAAACATCTACTCATTCTCTCTAGCAAATCAATATTATATTTTATTTAATGCCTATCTCTTTTTGTAAACGATTTTATTCATATACTTTTTAAGAGAGGGGTAGGGAGAAAGAGATGGAGAGAAACATCAATGTGTGTTTCCCTTGCGCCCCCTACTGGGGACCTGGCCCACAACTCAGGCTTGCACCCCGACTGGAAGTTGAAATGGTGACCTTTTGGTTCACAGGTGGGCACTCAATCCACTGATTCACACCAGCCAGGGCTAATGCCTATCTCTTTAAAGAAAACTTTGCTGACCTATTTTCGGTACTATATTTATACTGATTTTTTCCTTTTCCCAATCTGATATCATCAGTCATTTATTTTACTTGACCACATACTGTTGTACCTTGTTCACTGGTTGTTTTATTTACATATTGAAAATGCTTATTAAGAACCCTATTGCCATGTGATGTGCTGAGCACAAGAGACCCAAAGAGACCAAGATAGACAAGACTTTTGCCCTATTGGTAGAGTTTTTGGAATATCTATCTGTCTTACCTTGTTGGCTGTACTGTAAGCTTCTTAAAATAAGGACTGTGATCTGAAGTCATCCAATATACCTTTTTCAGTGCAGAATACAGGAAATGAAACAAAATTCAAGATGACTGTCAGGAGAAAAGCATTCTTAAAAATATGCCTATGTGGTATGGACACATTTTCTAGAAAATGGGACATTTTTCTAGTACATAATATATTATGGTTGTTAATACTTCACAAATGAACACTTTTATTTTTAAGTACTTATTCCAACAAATGTTTTAAACATTTATCAATTAAACATATATTCATTTAGTCCTGGCTGCTTTGGCTCAGTGGATTGAGTGCTGGCCTGTGAACCAAAGGGTCACTGGTTCAGTTCCAGGTCAGTCAGGGCACATGCCTGGGTTGTGGGCCAGTAGGGGTTGTGTGAGAGGCAACCACACATTGATATTTCTCTCCCTTTCTTTCTTCCTCCCTTACCCTCTCTCTGAAAATAAATAAATAAAATCTTTAAAAAATAAACATTCATTTATTAATTTCTGATAAGCTGTAAGTCAATTACATTAATCCAAGTTTTCTCAACTTCAGCACTATTGACATTTTGGTCCAGATAATTCTTTATAGTGTGTGTGTTTGCTGAGTTGGGGGGGCTCTCTTCTGCATTGTAGAATGTATAACAGCATCTCTGGCCTCTTCCCACTAAAAGTTTGTAGACCCTCCTAACCCAGTTGTGACAACCAAAAATTTTTCCAGATCTTATGTACCTCAGAGAGCAAAATCATACTGGTTGGGAGAGACTACAACCAAATCTGACATTCATGGTACATAGTTGTATACTAAAGATAACCTCTGATGACCTGTACAGCAATATTGAAAATAAGATCCTTATATTTGCATTTTTAGCAGAGGTCTGAGGATTTCCCCCATACAAGTCGCAGTCACTTTTTTTTACAGGGTATATTATACTTAAGAAGTCTGTATATTTTTAGAAATAAATGTGAAAGTTACTCATTCTTTGGCATTACTTATCTTTTGGGGATTGCTATTACTTACTTAAAACTGATATTTATTATGTATGCATTATGATGTGTATTATCTCACTTTAATGCCTATAACAAGTTCTTAATATGTCTACAGATCAGGAATCTGAGGTTCAGGACACCAAATAATTTGTTTAAATTTATTCAGTTTGTGGTATAAATGGATTTAAAATCCAGAACTCCAAAAATAAAACCAATGTACTTTCTACTAATCACACTGATTGACTTTTCTTTCTTCTCAGTAATTCACCAGTACAAACGAGTTATAGAGTAAATTTTATTACTATTAAAGGATTGTGGATTCAAAAGTTCTTATTCTTATTTTGGGAGAATAGTTACTATCTTCCTTCATTTTTTGCCCCACCATTTCAGTTTCATGTTGTTTCATGATATAAGCTACCAAAAATCGATCACTTTCTGATAACGAATAGGCTTCTAAACTAGAAAGTAAATGAGATTGATCTCCGTTACATTCAAATAAATCAATTATGTTCAGAGGATAAGGATATAGTCAATCTGTGGTAAAGGCTTCAGTTGTATTAGAGAGGTTTCAGTGGTCTTGATCGTTTATCCAGTCAAAAGTAATGTATGTTTACTTATAATATACCTAAAAGAATAGTATGCTAGAACAAAAAAGTACTATGCTGGAAGTCAGGAAATTTCAAAGATTTAAATTCTACCAGTGTAATTAAGACCTTGAGCAAGCTCTTTATCTACTTTGGGCCCCAGGTTACTCACTTGTAAAGCGAAGGTGTGTAGTCAATGTGCTTTCTAAGTTTCTTTTTCAGCTCAAACATCCTAATAAGTTGTGTTACACCAAATTTCTCTGAAAGAAATAGAAATCATAAGTGACACTATTAAAACTTCATTGTTTAATAAAAATAATTGTATATGGATGATAGTTGAACTTCATATTTATTTGTAATCCTAAAAGTTTTTAAATTAGATTATTTTAAATTTGATTTTTTTATTTCACTCAATACTTGCTTAAGAACTTTCTAAAATTAAATGTATTGGGGTGACATTGGTTAACAAGATTATATAAGTTTTAAGTGGACATTTCCATAATACATGACCTGTATATTGCACTGTCTGCCCAGCAACCAGAGTCAGATCTTCTTCTATCACCGTATATTTGGCCCCCTTTACTACTCCCACCCTCTTCCCTCTGGTCACCACCATACTGCTGTCTGTGTCTATGAGTTTCAGTTTTATATCCCACATATGAGTGAAATCATATGGTTCTTAGCTTTTTTTGTCTAACTTATTTTGCTTAATATACTATTTTCAAGGTCCATCCCTGTTGTCACAGAAGGTAGTATTTCATCTTATGGCTGAATAGTATTTATATATATAAGTACTTATAGTTATATATAATCTCTAGAACTCTAAATAATGGATAAAGAATATGTTATATATATAACATATTCCTCTAGTCCTTTCCACATCAGTTATTTCCATGTCTTGTCCACCATGAACAGTGCTGCAATGAACATATGGGTGCATATATCTTTGCAAATAAATGTTTTCAAGTTTTTTGTGTGGTTACCTAAAGAATGATTGCTGAGCCATATGATAACTCTACTCTTAATTTTCTGAGAAACAGCCACTATGGAAACCAATATAGCTATTGGTTTCCATAGCCATATTGGTTTCCATAGTGGCTGTACCAGTCTGCATTCGCACCATTTAGATATTAACCCCTTGTCAGAGCTATTGTTTGCAAATATCATCTCCCATTTGGTTAGTTGCATTTTGTTTTATTGCTGTTTTCTTTTGCTGTGCAGAAGCTTTTTAGGTCGATATAGTCCCATTCATTTATTTTTGCCTTTACTTCTGTTCCCTTCAGGGTCAAATACATAAATTGTTTTCGAAGACCAAGGCCCATAAGTCTAGTACCTATGTTTTCTTCTACGTAATATATTGTTTCCGATCTTATATTTAGATCTTTGATTTATTTTGAATTAATTTATACATATGGGGACAAACTGTAGTCTAGTTTCATTCTTTAGCTTGTGGCTTTCCAATTTTTCCAACATCATTTATTGGAGAGGCTTTCTTCATTGTGTGTTTTGACTTCTTTGTTAAAATATTTTTGCCCATGCTCGCTTCTGGCCAAGATGGAGGCATAGGTAGTTGCACTGTGCCTCCTTGCATGACCAAAACTAACAACAACAAAAATTGAGAAACAAAAACCAACCAGAACAGAGAGAAATGAACTGAACAGAACTCTGACTACCATACATCCAGACCGGTAAGGAGGGGTGGAGTCGGAGGCCTACAGAGAGGGGTCAAGGGGTCCAGGCAGGAAACAGCAGTGGCTGGCAGACATGGGTGCGCAGGGCGCAGACGGCAGTTGGCAGACCCCAGAAGCGCAGGGACAACTGACGGACCGGTGGCAGACCCTGGGCTCAGGAGGCAACGAGCAGACCCAGTGAGGGGCGCAAGACAGCTGGCTGTCCGCAGCCACACATTCGCACACAGATAAACTAAGCGAAAACGGGCAGCGACACAGACCACGCAACCCAGGGCCCCAGCACCAGGAAACAAAGCCTAAGAGCACCGACTGAAAACACCCATGGGAGTTGAGGCCGGGAGATTCTCTCAGCCTCACAGGAGGCTCCTCGTGTAAACCCACAGTGTCTGAGAAAGTACACAAGCCCACCCGCCCGGGAGCCAGCACGAGAAGGGCCCAATTTGCTTGTGGGAAGCGGCAAAGGGGACTGAAGCCCCAGAGAGAGTGGAGCAGGCGCCATTGTTCCCTCTCAGATCCTGCCCCCACATACAATGTCACAACCTAGTGAATGGGGTGCCCCGCCCTGGTGGACACCTAAGGCTCCACTGCCCATAGGTAACAGCTACAAACAGACCAAAGGAAAATAAAAAATAAAAAAGATGGCTCAAACATAATTAAAATCCCCAGAGCCAATTTTTTTAAGGGACCGAGAGATAGCCAACCTATCATATGCACAGTTCAAAGCACTGGTGATCAGGACGCTCACAGAATTGGTTGACTTTGGTCATAAATTTGATGAACAAATGCAGGCTACAATAAGAGAAATGAAGGAAAATGCACAGGGAACCAATAGTGATGGGAAGAAAACTGGGACTCAAATCAATGGAGTGGACCAGAAGGAAGAAAGGAACAACCAAACAGAAAAGAATGAAGAAACAAGAGTTCCAAAAAATGAGGAGAGGTGTAGGGACCTCCAGGACACCTTTAAACGTTCCAACATCCAAATTATAGGGGTACCAGACGGGTAAGAGGAAAAACATCAAGTGGAAAAGTTATTTGAACAAATAATAAAGGAGAACTTCTCCAATCTGGCAAGGGAAATAGACTTCCAGGAAGTCCAGGAAGCTCAGAGAGTCCCAAAGAGGTTGGACCCAAGGAGGAACACACCAAGGCACATCATAATTACACTAGCCAAGGTAAAAATGAAGGAGAGAATTCTAGAAGCAGCAAGAGATAAAGGGACAGTTATCTACAAAGGAGTTCCCATCAGAATGTCAGCTGATTTCTCAAAAGAGACCTTGCAGGCAAGAAGGGGCTGGAAAGAAGTATTCCAAGTCATGAAAGGCAAGGACCTACATCCAAGATCGCTTTATCCAGCAAAGCTTTCATTTAGAATGGAAGGGTAGATAAAGTGCTTCTCAGATAAGGCCAAGTTAAAGGAGTTCATCATCACCAAACCCTTATTATATGAAATGTTAAAGGGACTTACCTAAGAAAAAGAAGATTAAAAATATGAACAGTAAGAAAAGACATCAAACTTACAGTTAGTAACAACCATACATAAAACAAAAGCAAACTAAGCAAACAACTAGTACAGGAAGAGACCCGCAGAAATGGAGATCACATGGAGGGTTAGCAACAGGGAAGTGGGAGGAGGAGAGAGGGGGAAAAGATATAGAGAATAAGTAACACAGACAATAGGTAGAAAATAGGGGGAGGGCAAGAATAGTATGGGAAATGTAGAAGCTAAAGAACTTATGACACATG
>PVIA01010576.1:0-50711 GCA_004024845.1 Tonatia bakeri
GGGGAAAAGATATAGAGAATAAGTAGCATAGACAGTAGGGATAAAATAGACAGGGGGAGTGTAGGAATAGTATGGGACATGTAGACACTAGAGAACTTATGACACATGGACATGAACTAAAGGGGGGAATGAGGGTGGGAGGGGATGGGCTGGGTGGTGGGGAGTGAGGGGGGAAAATGGGCCAACTGTAGTAGCATAATCAATAAAATAAAGAATAAAAAAATGTAAATCAAAACCACAATAATGTAGCACTTCACACCTACCAGAATGACTATGATAAAAAAAAGACATAAGAAGTATTGGCAAGGATGTAAAGAAACTGGACCCCTCATACATTGCCAGTGTGAACGTAAAATGGTGCAACCCCTGTAGAAAACATTTGTCAGTTCCTTAAATAAATTTTGTCACAGAGTTTCCATTATGACCCAGTAATTGTACTTTTATGTACATGCCCAAGATAATTAAAAACACATGTTCACATGAAAACTTAGACATAAATGTTCACAGCAGCGTTATTCATAATAGCCAAAGACGTCATGCTAAAGAAAAAACCAGATTCCAAAGGCCACGTACTGTATACGGTAGTCCCCTCTTGTCCACAAGGAATATGTTCCAAGACTACCAGTAGATGTCTGAAACCACAGAGTAATACACACACACAGTTTTTTTCCTATACATACATGCTTATGATAAAGTTTAATGTACAAATTAGGCATAGTAAGAGATTAACAACAATAACAAAAGGAAACAATTACAAGAATATACTATGATAAAAGTTATGTGAATGTGGTCTCTTTCTCAAAGTATCTCATTGAACTGTAAGTACAGCATGGGTACATTAAACAAAAAGATAATTCATGTCTTGGACAGGATGGAATGGAATAGCTTGAGATTTCATCATGCTACTCAGAATGGCATGTAATTTAAAACTTAGGAATTGTTTATTTTTGGAATTTTCCATTTAATGTTTTGGACCATGGTTAACTGAAACAGTGGAGAGCAAAACTGTGGAAGAAAGGAGAACTGCTGTAATTCCATTAATGTGACATGTCCATAGAGACAAAGTAAATTAGTGGTTGCCAGGGAAGGGGTAATGGAGTGACTGCTTAATGGATGCAGCATTTTCTTTTGGGGTGAGGAAAATGTTTTTGAATTATGTATGATGATGATTGCACTATATACAAAAACTACTGAATTGTGCACTTTAAATGGTTAAAATGGTGAATTTTATGTTGTGTGAATTTTATCTCAATCAAAAATAACATAATTGCCAAAATGATAAAAGTATAATTCAGCAAGTAGATGACCTCTTTGAAAAAAAGAAACAATATTAATCAATGAACCTTCTAAGTGAATGTGAAAAATGCACTGCTTTCTGCAAATCTAGGAAGAGAATGAGCATTTTAAGTTATTCATTAAGCTGATGCTCAGAAAAGAAATAAATTAAAGACATCTCATTTTGTAAGAATTTAATTCAACTTATATGTGGTCCTTCTCTATCTTTTTTTCCCATTAGGCCATTTTAAATACAGATCTGAATGAAAAGTTGCAGCTTCCTTCCTTCCATTAACATTTCTCTCTGCCACAGTCATCTTATATATCTCATGCCTAGGCTAGTGGCTAGTGATATCAGACTCATCTCAATTCAGGGCCAGGACTCTTTTAATGAAAGACAAGACAGAAAACCAATATTTTCCACCTTCCAAGATGATGCTGGTGGCATAGACATGTGGTTGGGTTTGGATGTGTCTTATTCAACATTATAAAAGGTGACTTGAATGAATTCACAAGAAGGATGTATGTTTGTTAAACTCATGATGGTCCAGAAATGGAAGAGTGGGCTAATATGATAAATGACAGAATCAAGTGTCAAGAAGACCTTGACAAGTGGATACATTCACCAGCTGAAATTAGCAAGATGATAAGTTTATATCCTGTAACAGTGCATTGAATTTCTTAACTCAGGATTTAAAAACAATCCATTGCATAAACAAACAGGTTGGAAAAATCTAGCACAAATGAATAAATAACAAAAAACTGGATTTTAGTTGACTTCAAGTTCAATATGTGTTCTGGTTGCAAGTCCACTGCCATGAAACTCTAATTTGAAAAAAATATGAAGTTATCTAGCAAAGTTGCCTTGGAGGATGAAATACATTCTAGAAATGATCTCATGTTCCTTTTGATGTATGACCCTATGGACTGAATATACCTTATTTGTGTCAGGGGATACCAGCAGCACTGAATACAAAAATATAAGAAATTAGCACCAGAAGTTATTGTTATACCTCTCTTTTCCATAGCCTCCTCACTTACTGAAATGCCTCACTTTGTTTAAAATAGAACTAATAAGAGCCAGCTCCCAGTGTTTGTGTAGGGATGTATTGGATACAGAGGGCAAAATTATGTTAAATTTAAAAGTACTACCTAATACTAATTTTATTTATTTATTCTATTTTATTTATTTTTAGAGAAAGGGGAAGGGAGGGAGAAAGAGAGGGAAATATCAATGTGTGGTTGTTTCTCGTGTGCCCCCTACTGGAGTGTACAACCTAGGCATGTGCCCTGACTGGAAATCAAACCAGCAGCCCTTTGGTTCACAGGCCAGTGCTCAATCTACTGAGCCACATCAGCCAGGTCTGATGCTAATGTTAAATAATATCTTTCCTTAGGATCATCCTTAGTGGGGGCATTGTATGTTAGCTCTGTTAAGAAAACAGGGTTTAGGAACTCTCAAGCTGTTGAGAAAATATCAGTTGACATAGGCAACTTGTATATATACTCCAAATTTATCAATGCAGATATTTTGATCAAGTAATTCCATTTCTACCAGTGTTTCCTGTAGAAATATTCAAACATATTTGCAAAGATATACATAGGAAGGATGCTCACTCTAGCATTGTTTTGTAAAAGCAACACATTGGGAAAAAATAAAAGGGCAATAATAGAGAAATAGTTTAGAACTATTAATGAATTATGGTATGATCAATAGTGTGGAATACTGTCTTAGTTATCTCAGGTGCTATAACAAAATACACTGGGTTATTTAAACAACAGATATTTATTTCTCACAGTTCTAGAGGCAGAGAAGTCCTAGATCAAAATGCCAGAAGATTCTGTTCTCAGTGATGACACTCTTCCTGACTTGCTTGCTGCTGTACGATCACATAACATAAGAGAGCACTCTGTGGTGTCTCTTCCTCTTACTATGAAGATACTAACCCCACCACAGGAACTGTACCCTCATGACTTCATTGAAACTGATTTACCCCTCTTTCTGGGTTCCTGGGCCCAATTCCAGTGTGTGTGTGTGTGTGTGTGTGTGTTTGTGTGTGTGTGTGTGTGTGTGTATTGGGGGAGGAGGAGTAGTTTTCCCCCACAGCACCAAGCAATTCTTGAACACCAGCAAGGTGTCTGAAAATTCAACTTAATTCTGACATTTTTCATCTAGATATAGTATCAGATTTCACAGTTTAAGGGCTCAGTCCTACATGACTATCCCACCTTTCTCATTTTAGATGTTAGGGGAAAGCCCAGGTTGTTATCTGTCCTTCTGACCAACTGGTTATAGATCAGAGATCCTCATGACCCCCTCCTTTGGTTCGATTAATTTGCTAGAGCAGCTCATAGAACTCAGGAAACCCATTTCCTCACTAGATTCCAGGTTCATTACAAAAGAGTAAAACTCAGGAACAGTCATACAGAAGAGACACATAGGACAAGGCATGTGGGAAATGGCATGAAGCATCTCCACGTGTTCACCAACTGGAAAGCTCTCCCAACCTCCTCATCACATAATCATGATTGATTAATCAGTGACCATTGGTGACTGAACTCAATCTCTAGCCTTTCTCCAGGCTCTGGAGGTTGGGGGTTGGCCCTGAAATTTCCAACCCCAGTCACAGGTTGACTCCACTGGGAACCAGTCCCCACCCTTAGGAGCTTTCCAAATGTTATTTCATTAACCTAAAAGATATCTTTTTCACTCTCAACACTCAGGAAGTTCCAAGGGTTTTGGGAGCTGTGAGCCAAGACCATGGAAGAAGATCAAATATATATGATGAATGACCATTTTTTTTCTTACAAATCACAGTATCACACCTCCCAAAGGTCCCACCTACAGATATCATTACATTGGGGGTTGCAACTTCAACATAGCAATTTTGGGGGTACACACACAAATATTCTGTAACAGATACTATACAGCTATTGAAAAGAATGAGGCATACTAACAAAGGAAGATGTCCATTTTTAAAAGTACAGCATAGGAAATATAGTCAATAATATAATAACTATGTATGCTGCCAGATGGGTACTAGGTTTGTCATGGTGAGCACTTTGTAAGTTATATAATGTCTACTCACTATGTTGTACACCTGGAACTAATATAATATTGAATGTCAACTATAATTTAAAAGTAAAAAAAAATTAAAAAGCATGTCAATAATATATAAAAATTGATTAATTTATTTTAAAAATTAACATAAGTATGAAGAGTGTGCATAATATATGCATATATGTAGAAGGCAGATAATTATTCATGAGTCACATTTTGTATATCTTGTATCAGCTTTCCTTCTGAATTATAAGGACTTTTGTAGGATAAACAGCTTAGAAGACAGTCTTCCACTGGGGTAGACAACAAGGGTAAATTTGCTTGCTATACAAAATAATAAAGAATGTCTTTTCCTAGGGCAAAGCTCTGTTGGGCAGAATTGCCAACAGCTCACATTAGATTGTGGTCTCCTAAAGTCAGGGTTCCTCAAGCATTCAGGTGTTACTTGAGAAAAGAAAGGGTGCTTCAGCTCCTCTGACTTAATCAATAACCAAGAAAGAAAAAGGAGGCTTTCTCAATTCCTCCTAAGGCAAACAAAGAGGGAACGGGGTAGGAAGGTAGTCACGTATAAGACCTACAAAGTTTCCAAACTAAAGGCCTGTGATAACAAAATAACAAAAGCAAAAACAACAACAAAAACCCTGTTTATTCTTTCTTCAGTGCCATAAAATGCTTCTCAAAGACTTTTGTTGGGAACTGCCCTGCCTGGTTTCAGAAACTGTAACTCCCCCCATGGCTAAGGTTGAGTGAGTGACCTTCAGACCATAAGCCACTAAGGAAACAAAGCTTATCTCCCTGGCAGGGGTGCTATGTCTGCTCCTTTTACTTCACCCTGCCTGGCCCCCCATGCTTGATTAATTAGCCAATGATGGGCAAGATTCCTCAAGGGAGGGATGACCTAAGACAGGCATGATCATAAGGGCTCCTCAGGGAAGGACTTGGGGGGTCTTTAGAAAAGGGGGGTGATGGATCCTCACCCCTCCGCTTTGATATAGCCTGAGTCCTCATTCTGTTTGCAAGAAGTCTCCTAAACTCTTGGCTGCCTTACTTTCCCTGCTCAACGTAAGCCTGAAACAATGCTGGAGGAGGATGCAGCCCTGTGCTGGAAAGGGCGGGTTTCCTAGCGTGATCAGGTCTAAGAAAGAATGCATAAAATCCTATGAAACCTACTTTGCTAATACCATCAATTTCAATGATGAAGGTTCAAGCCTGAAATGAGCTTGTTTCCCCCAAATTTTATGGCCCTGTAGCTATCTGACCCTAACTCAAAATAGGCCCTCAGAGTTCTTTGAATGTTATCTATTGTTTAATCATTTCTGCTTAACAATGATTGATGAACTTTATTCCTGTGCAAATTTAACCCAATAAAAACCTGTCAAGTCAAGGGCCGGGGTGCTCTCCTCTTGAGAGTGTAGCCAAGACACTGAGGCTTTTTCTCCTTTTCAGAGAGAAGCTGCACTGTCCCTTTTCCTCCATAGGACTTGGTAGTCCATATGAATTTGTCTTGTATCTTATACATAACGCTGCAGACACTGTGGGCTGATGTCCACGTCAGAGTTACAAGGAAATTTGTTCTAGATCCAGCCTTATGTTTTCTGTATATTCCTCCACTTGCTGTAAAACTGTTAATCATTGAAATGCATGTACTGAAACTGCTGAGGCACCAGATGTTCTGTTTGCTCACTCTTCTGACTTTATAAGTGACCCTCACTTTTCCCAGGTTGGAGCACTGTTACAAGGTTTCTTGAAGTTCTGCTTATGGGCGATGGTCTTCCAACAGGTCCAAATAAAATGATTTCAGCATAGTATTGGAAATCCCAGCCACAGCAATGAGACAAGAAAAAGAAATAAAAGGCATCCAAATTGGAAAGGAGGAAGTAAAACTTTCATTGTTTGCAGAAGACATGATAGTGTACTAGAAAATCCTATAGACTCCACCAAAAAACCATCTGACCTAATAAGTGAATTTGGCAAAACAGTTGGATACAAAATCAATATTCAGAAGTCAAAGGCATTTTTGTACACTGATAATGAAATATCAGAAATAGAAATCAGGGGAAAAATTCCCATTTGATATAGCAACAAGAAAAATATAGTACCTAGGAAAAAACCTAACTAAGGAAGTAAAAGACCTGTACTCAGGTGACTACACAACATTGAAGAAAGAGATTAAGGAAGACACAAACAAATGGAAGCATGTACCATGTTCATGGATTGGGAGAATTAACATCATCAAAATGTCCATACTACCCAAAGCAATTTATAGATTCAATGCAATCCCTATTAAAGTACCAATGACATATTTCACAGATACAGAACAAACATTTCAGAAATTTATGTGGAACCATAAATGACCCCAAATAGCCACAGCAGGTTTGAGAAAGAAGAACAAAATAGGAGAGATCACAATACCTGATATCAAACTGTATTATAAGGCCACTGTTATCAAAACAGCCTGGTACTGGTGTACCAGTACCAGTACCAGTACCAGAACAGACACATAGACCAATGGGACAGATTAGAGAGCCTAAAAATAAACCCGAGTCTCGATGGTCACTTAATATTGGACAAAGAGGGCAGAAGCATAAAACAGAGTAAAAAGAGCCTCTTTCAACAAATGGTGTTGGGAGATCTGGACAGCTATATGCAAAAAAATGAAACTCAATAACCAACTTACACCATACACCAAAAAAAATTCAAGGTAGATAAAAGACTTAAATGTAAGTTGTGACTCCATAAAAGTCCTAGAGGAGAACATAGGCAAGAAAATCTCAGGTGTTCCACACAGCAACATCTTCACCAATATGTCCCCTAGAGCAGGGGACATAAAAGAAAGAATAAACAACTGGGATCTCATCAAAATAAAAAGCTTCTGCATGGCTAAAGACAACAGCATTAAAATGAAAAGAGAACCAACCATATGGGAATACATACTTGCCAATGATGCCTCAGACAAGGGTTTGATCTCCAAAAAGAACTCACATGACACCATGCCACGAATACAACCTAATAAAAAATGGGTAAAGGACTTAAACAGACACTTCTCCAAGGAGAACATACAGAGGGCCCAGAGACATATGAAAAGATGCTCAGCATAACTAGCCATCAGAGAGATGAAAATTAAAACCAGAGTGAGATACCACTTCACACCAGTGAGAATGGCCATCATAAACAAATCAACAAACAACAAATGTTGGAGAGGATGTGGAGAAAAGGGAACCCTAGTACACTATTGATGGAAATGCACTGGTGCAGCCACTGTGGAAAGCTGTATGGAATTTCCTCAGAAAACTAAAAATGGAACTTCCTATTGACCTAGCAATTCCACTGCTGGTATTATATCCTAAGAACCCTGAAACACCAATCCAAAAGAACCTATGCACCCCAATGTTCATAGCAGTGCTATTTACAACAGCCAAGTGCTGGAAGCAATCTAAGTGCTCATCACTAAATGAATGGATCAAATAACTATGGTACATTTATACAGTGGAATTCTATGCAGCAAAAAGAAAGAAGGACTTCCTACCCTTTGTGACAGCATAGGTGGAACTGGAGAGTACTATGCTAAGTGAAATAAGCCAGGCAGTGAAAGACAAATACCATATGATCTCACTTATAAGTGGAACATAATCGACAAAACAAACAAGCAAGCAAAATGTAACCAGAGATATTGAAGTTAAGAACAATTGACAGTAATCAGAGGGGAGATGGCAGGGGATAATGAGGGGAAGGGGGGAAGGATTTTGAGGGACATGTGTAAAGGTCCCATGGGCAAAGCCAAAGTGGGGGGTAGGATCAAGGGTGAGAAATGGGGACATCTGGGGTGGGGGGAGTGGTAGGGGGAAAATGGAGACAACTGTACTTGAATAACAATAAAAAAACAGTTTAAAAATTCTCGAAAAAACTGACATAAATAACTAGCAAAAATAAAAATAGCCTAAGAACACATTGCTCTGTAAATATTATGCATCAGGCTATAATATTTTCCTATGACATGGAGCTTTTAGAATTGACTAATGAGACACAAGTGTGATATTGCTGTTTTAGTAATAAAATTTCCTGATCTCTTAAAAAATAAAATTTTCAGAGATTTAGATTCTTGTTGTTGACATGCCTTCTGCTGCCTCTGTATGTATTTGTGGGGAAGGAGTAGCAATTAAGTTTTTCACTTGAATACTAGCAGCTTCATGAACAATTATTATATTGTCTTTACTTATATACACCCAGAGAGGTGAAGGGGTTCAGAACAAGTCTCCCAAGAATATGATACTTGGGCATGGTGGATTATTTTGAGCTGAAGACATTCAAGGCTTAAAAGACTCAGGAAGAGCTTTTACCTCCCTCTTAACTGCCTAAAGAAGTTAGATAGATGGCCTAGTCCAGGAATAGCACTATCACTAGAGATAATAGCAAAGAGTATAGGGTAAGTGTAGTGGGCTGGGTGGACCTCAGTAGGCCATGTTTGCTCAAAGCCTTCTCTGCGTTCCATTGTTGCCGCAGGGCATGGAAAACATTTGTTTACCAAATGTGAACAAAAAGGGGGCTATGCAATAATCCTGGCAAGCATAGTGAATGAAAGTAATCACACAAGATGGTCTCATCACAAATTCCTAGCTAGGCAGGCAAATAGTCACATTCCAGGCCTATAGCTTCCTTAGCAAAGGTTACTCTTTACCTTAAGTGAGTCCTGTCCATTGTTCTTACACATCTAGGATAACATAGCCTTGAAATATCAGAGTAATTTTCTTTTCCTATCCCTCAAAAATCACAATCACAGGCACCAGAGCACAAGACCACTAGAGAATGAGAACACAGAGCCCCTCATTGTTATTTTGTTACTTACCAACTATCCTGTATCCATCGATGTAAAAGAAGTATGTGTTTCTCAATTTTGCCTTTTATCCAATCCAAGAGATTTCCCTGCTTTGCTTTCTCCCACCTCCTTAATCTACCACCAGTGGATTTCATGTAGCACCCTTATGCCTCCTCCTTTTATTCTAATGTATTAAATGAGCTGCAAAATGGCCATTCTCTGGAGCATTTTTCTCAATCCATTGAGATTTTGCTTCTCAGCAATTGTTAGCAGTTTGACTCAAATAAACTCATGAAAATTCTCTACAAGTTTGGAGATTACTTACATCAACACAAACATTTGCTGTTCCTGTTACCAGACTGAACGGGTAGGTTTGCCTGCATGTGTCCATGCCCAAGAAGACATAAACAGGAGCTTTCAGCAAAGAAAGTAAGGGTTGCTTAGTTAAGGAAGTGGCCCATGCTTGAAGTCACAGGTGAGCTAATATTGAAAGACCTGGCTTCCCAATGGCTTCCAGAGGCTGGGTTATATAGGGGAAAACCATTAGTCATGGTGACTAAGGGAGTTAGGGTTGTGGCCAGGGTCATGGTCTCTACTGAGTGACCCTCACTAGTCTAGGGGTAGGTGATCAGTGCATCTGATCGCAGTGTCAGCCATGGCATTGCTTTGTCTGACTTTGCCTCTTTTCTGGGCAGGCAGCTGAAACACCACTGGAGCCTAGATGTTATCTCTAGTTTGACTGAATCTCTGTCTTTGTGATCAACAGACCTGAGACTCTGTTCCTAAAATTATTTGATGCTGATCAGAACTGATTGTTCCAAGGGCTTACTGACTAACGGAGGTCACATTCAAGGGAGGAGGAGGCAGGTGAGTCAGGGTGCTGGATGAGGCCAGTTTGAATTAAAAAAAAGGAAAGAAAAAAGTCATATTAAAGAAATGAAGTTTATTTGTGGTTATATCCCCATCTTCCTGTGAAATGTCTTCCTTCCCTCTGAAGTCCCAGACCCCTACTCCCTTCTCCTTAGTTCAGAATGGTATATAAGCTTCAATTGCCTAACTGTCTTTGAGCCTCTCATGTCTTTGTGAGGCTCCAATAAATATAAAATTAAATTTGTTTTTCTCTTGTTAATGTTTTATGTCAACTCATTTATTAGACCCAAAAGAACCTAGAAAGGTAGGGAAAAAATTTCCCTATCCTAAAAGAAAGAGCTAGAAGCAATCATTGAGAGGAAGTTATAAGGGAGAGGTAAAATTTTGCTCACTAAAAGGAGTAGGTTCTGGCCAAGATGGAGGTGTAGGTAGAAACCCTTCCCTTCCTTGTACAACCAAAAGGAGGATGACAATCAGTCTAAAATCAATGAACAACCAGAAGTGCCAGAAAATCAAACTGCATGGAACTCCAACAACCAAGAAATTAAAACAAAAAAGTCTACCAGAACAACAAGATCAGTGCACCAAGACAAAGAAATATGGCCCAAATGAAAGAACAGAGCAAAACTTCAAAAAGAGAGCTAAGCAATGAGGAGATAGTTAACATATCTGATGGAGAATTTAAAGCCCTGGTAATCAAAATGCTCACAGATCTGATTGAGCTTGGTAGAAAAATGAAAAAAAGAAAAGAAAAGAAAAGAAAGAAAAATACTAAAAATGAAATAAAGCAAAAATATTCAGGGAACCAACAGTGACAAGAAGGAAACCAGGACTCAAAACAACAATTTGGAACAAAAGTGAAAAATAAACACCCAACCAGAACAGCATAAAGAAACAATTCAAAAAAGTGAAGAGAGATTCACAAACCTCTGGGACAACCTGAAATGTTCCAAGATCTGAATTATAGGGGTGCCAGAAGGAGAAGAACAAGAGCAAGCAACTGAAAACTTATTTGAACAAATAATGAAGGAAAACTCCCCCAATCTGGTGAAGGAAACAGACTTCCAGGAAGTCCAGGAAGCCCAGAGAGTCCCAAAGAAGTTGGACCAGAAGAGGAACACACAAAAGCACATCATAATTACATTACCCAAGTTTAAAGATAAGGAGAGAATCTTAAAGGCAGCAAGAGGAAGGGAGACAGTTACCTACAAAAGAGTGCCCATAGGCTACCAGCTGATTTCTCAAAAGAAACCTTGAAGGCAAGAAGGGGCTAGAAAGAGGTATTTGAAGTCAGGAAAGTCAAGGACTTACATCAAGGTTACTACATCCAGCAAAGCTTTCATTTAGAATGGAAGGGCAGATAAAGTGCTTCCCACATAAGGTCAAGTTAAAGGAGTTCATCATCACCAAGCTGTAATTATATGAAATGTTAAAGGGACTTATTTAAGAAAAAGAAGATAAAAAAATCTGAACAGTAAAATGACAACAAACTCACAACTATCAACAAATGAACCTAGAAGAAAAGAAAAACAACGAAAACAAAAACTAAGCAAACAACCAGAACAGGAACGGAATCAGAGAAATGAGCATCACATGGAGGGATTTCAGTGGGGAGGGGGAAGGATGGAATAGGGAGGAAAATGTAGAGGGAAGAAGAAGCGTAATTAATAGGCATAAAATAGATGGAGAGAGATAAAAAATGTTATAGGAAACAGAAAATTCAAAAATTTATATGTACAACCCATGGACATGAACTAAGGGTGGAGAGACATGTGGGAGGGTTGTGGGGTGCAGGGCAGAGGGGAGATAAATGGGGGAAAGTTGGAAAAACTGTAATAGCATAATCAATAAAAATACTTAAAAAATAAAAGGAGTAATTTCCATATGTTAAAACCAACCAATATGCAATTTTCCCATTAGTAAATCACTATTGATTTTTAGAGAAGATCCAAGATTCTCTTTACTCATTATTCCTTCTTCAATGAAGTGTTATGATGAAGGAAAAAATGTGTGCATCCATGGTGCAAGGGTCCTCATCTGGTGGGTCATTCCTTGATTGGAATTAGTGTTCTAAGTAAATAGCCTTCTGAAATGAACTTAATTGTTCTTTTCCCTGTGCTCTCCCTCTTCACCTGTAGAGTTTAGCTTCATCTGAGAAGCTCTATCTTTATTTTCCCATTCACATGTGTTTCCTTGCTCACCGAAGTGGGATGGAACCAAGGGGCGGGATTTAACATGAAAATTGGGTGCAGCCTTGTGTCTAGTTGAAATTGTGAACAAAACTTTTGATTTTGGGGCTCTTTAAGCCAGAAAACTGTTCAGCCTGCTTCATTGCAGTAGGATCTTGGGGCCTGCCAAGTTGTCTAGATTGCCTGGTAGTAGTGTTCTACTTTGAGGTTCAGGGCCAAAGCTCCACTGAAAAATAAAGAACCTCTGTATTTTCTGTGCCTCTTATGTATGATACCTTCCTTGGAAAGGTGGTAGGGAAGATCTTATTGGGCTAGGTAGATTGAAGTAATTCTGGGTTCCAGGTCCAGCACTGGAACACTACTCCTAACAGGACCTAAGTCATTTCTGTTTCCCAACAAGTATTGACAGGAATATTGATAAGGATTCTCTTCCATTGGGACTGAGAGGTTAGAGTGGGGGCCTTGTATGAAGTTTCTAACAAAGTATTCCATTTATATAAGAATTGTTTTTGTATTATCTTCATATATCACAGGTATTAGTAAAATTAAGGTTGCAAAATGGAGGAAGAATACACATTTAAATACTATAAAAACTTGCATTTTAAAATGTATTTTGTTGTCTCAATGTTTTACAAACCACATTACAAGTGAATTCTATGTGTCAAGAAAGTCTGAGAAGTAAATATCAGACAAATATCAGGTATATATCAAAATTATTTTGTCACAAGCATAGTACTTTAATGTTCACAGCAGTAAAGAAGACATTAGTTTCCTTCCTGTGATTTTTCTATTCTTGTCTTTTGCTATGTAAAAGCAGGAATAATACCTGCATGTTTCTTAGAGTAATTTTACTGGAGTTTTCTAACTTTTACCATTGGCATCTTTAGCTTCCTTTTGAAGCCATTTACATTTTTTCTGCACAATTATTTTTGTTACTGAATTTGTTATGGTGACATTGGTTAAATTAAATTATATAAGTTTCAACTATACAATTTTATAATATATCATCTGTGTACTGTATTGTGTGTTCAACATCCTAAGTCAAGTATCCTTCCATCACCATTTATCCCCCTTTACCCTCTTTAACTGTCCCCACCCCCTCCCCCTCTGGTAATCACCATACTGTTGTCTGTGTCTCCAAGTTTTTTTTGACTAATCCTTCACCTTTTGCACTCAGTCCCCCAACAATCCTCCCCTCTGACAGCAGTCAGTCTCTTCTCTGTCTCTATAAGTCTGTTTTTATTTTGTTTGTTTTCATTAGATTCCACATATAAATGAAATCTTTCTTACCTATTGCAACAGCATGGATGGGGTAGGAGAGTATTATGCTAAGTGAAATAAGCCAGTCAGAGAAAGACAAATAGAACACGGACCTGTTTACATTTTATTTTTTAAATAATATTTTAGGTTTTCTTTAAAGATTTTATTTATTTTTAGACAGAGTGGAAGGGAGGAAGAAAGAGATGGAAAGAAACATCAATGTGTGGCTGCCTTTCCCACACCCCTCTACTGGGGACCTGGCTCGCAACCCAGGCATGTGCCTTGACTGGAAATTGAAGCAAGCAACCCTTTGGTCCTCAGGCTGGCACTCAATCCACTGAGCAACACCAGCCAAGGCCATACTTGTTTATATTTTATAGAGGCATTGTGCTATCAAAATCTCTAAACGGGGATAATGGGTGTTTGCTTGTCCTCCTGCAGCAATGCTAATAGAGTCTGAGTACCATTTGTTAACTCTTGGGAAATGTGGATCAGTCATTTACAAGTCCTTTGTAAAGAAGTCACCCAGGTGATTTGAAACTGTCTTGAACAGTGCCATGCAAGATGCACGGTTGTGGATCTCAGGAATGTCTTGTAGGCTTTGTGCACTCAGGATGAGGTGTGAAACATCATAAAAATGGGGAAAAAGGAAAAAAAATGTAATCCAAACTTGCAGCCTATACGTTAGATTCCTCTAATGTGAAGAAGCCAAACAATATAGTAGTATTCTGTCCTTATGGAAAGTGGTGTTTAATTGAAACTGAATAAACAATGCAACATATAGATGTATCAAAGAAACTACAGAGGTACACACACATATATAGGCACATACTGGGTCCAGCAGAAGTAACACTGCTTGAGTGTGGTTGGTAGGGTAATAATATGGGTGCAATAATTTATAGCTTTAATTTGAACATTTCACCTAAAATGCCGTATGGCTTGCTTGAGTGTGATATCGTTATATTACAGAATTACATACTTATGATTTTGTAACAAAAAAGTGGCATTATTTGTACCAGACCCTTTATATTATACACACTAAATATAATATATTCTTGTGTTCATTTTTTTCTTGGAGTGTTTTTTCAAAATCCAATGTATTTTCGAGCAGGAGTCAGCAAACTTTTTCTGTAAAGGACCAGATAGGAGGTATTTTAGGCTTTGTGGGCCACATATGGTTACAATTACTCAACTTGTTCATCGTAGCTCTAAAACAATCACAGATAACACATACACAAATAGGAGTGATCAAATAAACTTTATGGATGCTGAAATCAGAGTTTCAATTTTCATGTCACAAAATATTATTCTTTCCTATAAATTTTTTGACTCTGTAAATGTGAAAATTATTGTTACCTCTATACAAAGACAGGTGGCAGGCTGCATTTGGCCTATTGGGAATAGTTTGCTGACCTTTGCTTTAGAGGCTCATCATCCATGGGATGAAATAAAATTTGATGCTATCTAAAAATTAAAAATATTTTAGATTTGTGAAGCATCTCCTAAATACAAGTCATCCATCCTACTATTTTGAAGTGCTACAATAATCACTAGGTGGCCCTGTCCTCTTTGTTTCCTCTGTATTTGTAATAGCATTTCACCCATCTTCTGCCATCTGTTCGGCACTAGATGGCACCAAGAACTGACAATGTGCTTTTATTTTTTATCTTTTAAAGTTACTATTCCTGAATATAAAAATTATTTATTTTCCCTGTATAGCAGGAAATACATGACCCATCTCTGTTATTACCAGAGTGCTAAATAATTGCTTTAATGTCAGCTTAGAAAGTGGAACTTACCTATATAACTTATAAAAAGGTGCATTTTTGTATAATAATAGGTTAAAATAATGCATTTGGCCAGTAGAAGCTACTGTTAGGAACTAAAGGCAAGTAACATGACACATTAAAATAGTTCCCCATTATGTAACTCTAAATAATATTTTGTAAAATATGTAGACATGAAGTAATTTAGTAATTTAAAACTGAAGTTGACTTCACTGTTTCTGTATTTATAGTAAACTAAATCTTTTACTTATGAAATAGAAATAAATAACATATTAATACACCCTCAGTGAAGTAGAATCAATCTTATAAGTCATCTTCACCTTGTATGCTAAAATTTCTTTCAAAATATTATTATTAGCACTGTTAATTTGAAGCTTCTAATTCTATTACTGTAGAGGCAGGATTGCATTTCTTATAATAGTTTGCTAACTTACAAAATGCAAAGTTTTAAGTATAGGCCATTTTGAGTAGACCAGATTTTACTAAATTGAAACAGATTGAGTTCATTCTCAGTAACTTGCCAGAATGGCAAACTTTCAAAATTTACAAGTTAAATAAAAGTGCAGGAGTAATATGTACATAATAAATCACTGCTACATTTAAAAATAAAATGATTTTGCATAAAATAATTCTGAAAAGCATGGTGAAAGGAAAGCTTCTTCAATAAATGGTGCTGGGAAAATTAGAAAGCCACATGCAAAGGAATGAAACTAGACTGCTATTTGACGCCATACACAAAATTGATTAAATACTTAAACATAAGACCTGAAAAAATAAAATACATAGAAAAAACATAGGTACTAAACGTATGGCACCTGGTCTCAGAGAGGCTTTTGTTAATTGGACCTCAAATATGAAGGGAGGAAAATTAAAAATAAATGAATGGGACTATATCAAACTAAAAAGCTTCTGCACAGCAAAAGAAACCACCAATAAAACAAGAAGGCAACCACAGGAATGGGAGAAGACATCTGCAAATAATACTAAGAATAAGGGGCTAATATCCAAAATATATGAAGAACTCATGCAACTCAAAAATCCAATTAAAAAAGCATGCAGAGGACCTGAACAGACACTTCTAAGAAAACATACAAATAGCTAGGAGATATACGAAAAGATGCTCAACTTCGCAAGATATAAGGGAAATACAAATCAAAACCACAATGAGATACCAGCTCATACCCATTAGAATGGCTATTATAAACAAGACAAGTGCTAACAAGTTTTGGAGAGGATGTGGAGCAAAAGGAACCCTTATTCACTACTGGTGGGAATGTAAACTGGAGAGCCACTATGGAAAACAGTATAGAGGTTCTTCCAAGAATTAAGAATAGAGCTACCATGTGACCCAGCATTCACTCTTCTGAGTATCTACCCCCAAAATTTGAAAACATTTTTCTTAAAGATACATGCACCCCTATGTTCATTGCAGCATTATTCACAGTAGTCAAGACATGGAAACAACCTAAATGTCCTTTGATGGATGATGGGATAAGGAAGATGTGGTACGTATATATAATGGAATACTACTCAGCCCTATTCAGTCCTACGAAAGGATGAAGTACTATTATTTGCAACAACATGGATGGACCTTGACAATATCATGCTAAGTGAAGTAAATCAGACAGAAAAGAACAAGAACCAAATGACTTCACTCATGTGGGATATAAGGCAACAAACAAATAAAACAAGGAAACTCATAGACACAGATTAACAGTATGGTTCTTGCCAGAGGGGTAGTAGGGGGAGGGGTGGATGAAGAGGGTAAAGGGGGTCAAATATGTGGTGATGGAAGGAGAATCAACTTTGGTGATGAGCACACAGTGCAATATACAAATGATGCATTATAGAACTGTACACTAGAAAGTTACGCAATGATATTAAGCAATGTCACCCCAGTAAATGTAGTTAAAAAATGAAATGTTTTTGAAATAATTGGCTTTATTTATGGATGGCTCATTTTGTCTTCTTTACCACGTTCTTAATTTAGATCTCTCTCAAGCTGGAGAATGGATGAGGGATTCCAATTCTGTCATTTTATTTTACTGCCAAATCCATACTCTAAATTCTTTTCTACATGCTGTTTTCCAAACGTCATGAAATTAGAAGGCTGTTTGTTTTTACTCAATTTTAAATGTTTCAGCATATTAGAAATGAATTGCATTATGTGTGCACACCCAGTGCATATCCCAGAGAAGGAATATTAAAAATAGCTCATCAATCAACAGGTTTAAAATCTAATGAAAATGTTTTCAGTGTGATAGAATTTATTGTAGTATGGTTGCACAAAGCATATGTAGTTATCTTTGTTTCTTTATTCCTTTTCATTTTCATATGAAAAATGAGTTTTCCTTTGAACTCTTTTTATTCATGTGTACATTAAATCAAGAAACTACGTGATACACACATTCTGGAACTGATAGAATGCTGTTATCAACTCAAAACAATGTCTATTTATTGTCATACTATATATCAATGAAGTAATAAAGGTTATATATTATTCTTGAAGTAGTATCTCTAATGATGTTAGCTTTGTTTTGCATGGAACATAATTTCATCTTTCCTTGACATCTTTAGTTAAACTATGTTCCTTTGAATAGAAGATCTGAAAATGTTATTTTAATCAGTCAGAGCATTTTGTTCCACTGAGGAAACAAATTCTGTTCCTTCTCAGAGATTTTGGGGAGGCATATATTAAAAATAAAAACAAAGAAATATGTCTGTACTTTAAATTTCACTTTTTAATTTTATTTATATTCCTCTAATTGAAATTCACATTTAAACTACACCTATACAGCATAAAGTTGGAAACGTAGTTGACAATTATCTAGTAGATTCATTTTAACTTTTCAAAAAAGATTTTATTTATTTTTTTTTAGAGAGAGGGGAAGAGAAGGAGAAAGAGAGGGAAACATCAGTGTGTGGTTGCCTCTCATGTGCTCCCTACTGAGGACCTGGCCCGCAACCCAGGCATGTGCCCTAACTGGGAATTGAACCAGTGACCCTTTGGTTCGCACGCCCATGCTCAGTCCACTGAGATATACCAGCCAGGGCTAGCAGATTTAGATAATATATCTAAAAATAAAATTGAGATCTCAGTGATTATCTAAATTATTTTCAAACAAGTTCCCTTAATATTATTAAACTTATTTTTTATTTACATGCAACTGACAAACCAACACTATAAATGAATTCAACATGCTTTCCTTTCTGTTCTTACATCAGATGTACTAAGCACAGTTGTAGTAAAGGAGCATAGCTGTCAGTGTAAATTTATGTTCCACTGCTAAATTTTCTCTTTAGTTCTAATAGTGTCTCAGTTTATTACTTTGAATTGTTTCATAAGGGTTATCTGCAAAAGTATTGTTTTCATCTTCTCTAACTTTCACATCCATACTTCATATTTGTTCTCATTTTGCTGCAGTGGGTAGTACTTTTAGCTCAATGTAATTATAAGTTTTGACAATTTTATTCCTGCCTTACTGTAAATTACTCTAAAACTTCACATCTTATACACTATACATATATTTGTTTCTGGTAGATACACTTATGAAAGTTAATTTCAGGTAGATACACTTATGAAAGTTAATTTCAGCAAAAATACTTATCATGAATGGTTTTGCATTTTATTAAATGGTATATTGACATGTATTGTTAATGAAATGTTGTTCTCATTTAATTTGTGAATTTTAGTGAATTTATTCCCTTAATATTTTTTTCTAATGTGGTGTTATTTCTGCAATCTTGAAATTAGGCCTTGGTTGTGATATAGTTTTTATAATAAACTGTTGATTGTGGTTTGCTGATAATCAATTTAGGACTTTGTAAGTATGATTAAACAAAAATTTTATTTTCTTGTAATTTTCTGTCTTGAGTATCACAGTCATCACTAACTTCAAAAATATTAAGTAGCTTCTCTTCTTCTTTTCTATGTCCTTGAACAGTTTGTATGTAATTGGTATTATCTGTTTTTGTTTGTCTGTGTTTTAAGATTTAGTAGAACCCACTTATAAGTCCATTTGGGTCTGATGTCTTTTTGTTGAAGAAATTTAACTACTCTTTCATTTATTATACAGTTTTCTTTTTTGTTGAGCATCTTGTTAATTTATATTTCCCTAAGAATATTTTCCATATCACCTAGATTTGTATATTTATCCCTATAACTTGTTCATATATTTTAAGTACATAGTATCTTGTTCTTAGATTTATTTTTAATATCTTGTTTACATTTTCACTACTGATGTTGTTTGTTCCCACTCCCTTTCTTTGAGAAACAAAATATTTGACGCAATGTCCTGTGTTTCATTTTTCTTGCCAAAAAAGATAATTTCTAATTTATTGATCAATTTTGTGTGTGTATTTTTTGTATTTTTAAAAGATTTTATTTATTTACTTTTAGAGAGAGGGTAAGGGAGTGAGAAAGAGAGGGAGAGAAACATCAATGTGTGGTTGCCTCTCACATGCCCCCTACTGGGGACCTGGCCTGCAATTCAGTCATGTGCTCTGACAGGGAATCGAACTGGTGACCTTTTAGCTCGCAGGCAGGCATTCAATCCACTGAGCCACACCAGCCAGGACTGTGTTTTTTAATCCTGTTAATTATCACTGTCTTCCTTCTATTTTGGGTGCTTTATTTTTCTTGTTTCTTTTCCATCTTGAGTTGAAATAATCTTTTTTTAGGCGTTTTAGTAAATATGGTTACTATGTATCTCTCTTTCATTACTGCTTTAGATGCAAAACTCAGGTTTGAAATATAGTCATCTTATTTTTCCTTTACAAAAATTTTGTGGTTTCCACTTTACCAACAAATTATTCAGAATGTATATCTAATTTTTTAGATATTTTGATTAGTGTTTTATGTGTATTACTTTTTTGTCATTGGTTTTTCCAACTTTATTTTGCCATAAATTTTGTATTATGACTTTTTGTATGGTATTTGTAAGAAATTTGAATTTTTATTTGTACTTTTATTTACAGTTTTGTAATATTTTATGAGTGTTTGAAAATAAATGTTATTCCCTTTGCTCTGTGTTCATACATAATGGATGTATTAACTAACATAAGGGTGGTGTTGGATTATTTGCATCCTTAATTCAGTTCTTTGAACTCCTGGTTTCTGTGAGACATGTTTTACCTTATCTAGATTTCAGTTTCTTCCTCTTAGTTCTATTAAACTTAACCCAATTAAACTTCAAATGAAAGGTTTCACTTAGTGCTGCTTCAGCCAACATGTAGTGCACCAAATCCTATACAACTTTAGCACAAATCTAGTTACTATATTTTCCTAGACTTTTAGAAAGCATTAAAAGAAATTAATTGTTACTCTTTCCATCTCTCTACTTGCCCACAAACTTGCTTAATGTAATTTAGACAGTCTGCCACTGTTATCAATGTTTGTTTTGCCCTGAGAGTGCCAAGAACATCAACTGCTTAGCCTCTCAGAGGTCCCATCAATGTAAGGCATTTCTCAGACTCAGACTATGACTACCTATCCCTATTTTACTCCTCTGCCTTGTGCCTCCTATATGTTTTGGTAGCTGTATTTTCATTTTCTTTTTGATTTCTTTGTTTGACTCATTCATTGTTCAGGAGTGGGTCGTTAATTTCTACATATATGTGAAATGTCCAGCATTCCTCCTATTTCCTGGATCTGTTCCCAGGTCTACAGCTGGGATCATGGTCAGTGAGTAAGCTGCCTGGGTGCAGGCCTGTTGTCTTAAAATTGCTCTCCACAGTCTAGGACTGCAGTAAGGTTTCACAGCCTTCTATCTGGGTCCCACAGCCACCACAAAGGCACTTTTGTCCAAAGATGCATGCCAAATTATTGTTGTTGAGGGAAGGATATAAAAAAGGAATATCTTATTTGAACATCTTGGAAATCAATCCCTTTCATCTTACATTCTAAGCTCTCACAGACTTCCCTTACTTTTCCCATTTTCATTATCACTCATCAACCCACATCAAGGAATCTTTTTTGACTACTTAGGATAACATCTCATGAATTTATTATCTATGAATACAATTATTCTTATTTCTCTAATCCTAGATGTTTGAAATTCAAAAACCAAAATTTGACTATTTTTATGCTCCTTTCTTTCCATCTCTGCTGAGTCATGCTCAATGGCTATTTGACTGAATACATGATATGATAAGTCCAGAAAAAATATTTAGAAGAGGGCAAATTTGTTTAGTTCTTCCTAAATATCATCCTCCACATTCCTGGTGCTGACTGCACTGCCATTTCTTTTTCACAACCTGCTCTTCCCTTCATTCTTTCCCTCTGCAAATCAGGCACTTTCAAGAATGAAACACTTTTTGATTGTTAGCAAGATAAAGAAACACACTACTTTATTACTGAGCAGAAGCAATTATAAAATGGAATTTTTAATTTTAGAGCTATTTAGAATAGAGGTTGCATAAATGATTTTGTAGAGATCCATGGAGTAATGAGACCCCAGAAAATTTGAACTGACAGCCATGGAAGGGAGACATATAGGAGTAACTTTTAATTGTATGTTTAATTGACCTTGAAGGAAAAGGAGTCTCACATTTGGTACTGAGTACAATTACATAAAGATTCAAATATATTATTATCCAAAACAGTAACCTAGGCTATCTTATACATTATTATAATCACATAATATCTACGCTCCGAATTCTTTTGGCTGTCCTCAGACAACCACCATCCTGCTTTAGAGCAAAAAAGATGAAAAATAGTGGGAGATAAAATAAAGCATATCCTCCATTACTCTTTTTAGTAATTTATTTTCACATCAATATGAATGGTCAGATTTGTAGTTAAGAGAGATAGAATGTATAATTTAAGTCAGATTGTTGAAAGTACATACTTTAAGAATCTGGCCAAGATGGAGGCATAGATAGAGACCCCTCACTTCCTCACACAACCAAAAGGAGGATAACAACCAATCTGAAATCAATGAACAAACAAAAGCACCAGAAAATCAAACTACATGGAACTCTAACAGCAAAGTAATTAAAGAAAAAATCAACCAGAACAACCAGACCCGTGAGGCAGTGGACATTGAGGGCAGACTCAAAAAAACTGCAGCTATGTGGTGGACCTCAGGGGTGGGGCTGGCTGCCGAGCTTATCTGGCTGCTGGAGGGGCTGATTTAAGGGGACTCAGGGGTGGTTGCGGGTTATCAGGGTTGTGCCAGTAGGAGAAACTCTCAGTCTCATAGGAGAGCAGAGAGCCTATTGAAAAGTGTGCTAGAGACAAGCAGGCGAGCAGCATTGTGCCCTCTCTGGCCCCTCCCCAACAGACAGTGCCCTGCCCCACTGAATACCCAAGGCCCTGCCCCCTTACAACCTATCAGCTGTGCCAAGACAAAGAAATATGGCCCAAATGAAAGAACAGAGTAAAGCCTCAGAAAAAGAGCTGAGTGAGGGGGAGATTGCCAACCTATCTGATGAAGAATTTAAAGCCCTGGTAATCAAAATGCTCACAAATCTGATTGAGCTTGGTTGAAAAGTGAAAAAACAAATGAAGGATACCCAAAGTGATAAAGGATAAAGATTCACCCAAAGTGAAGGATAAAGCAAAATATTCAAGGACCAACAGTGACAGGAAGGAAACCAGGACTCAAAACAATGATTTGGAACAAAAGGAAAAAAATAAACATCCATCCAGAACAAAATGAAGAAACAAGAATTCGAAAAAGTGAAGACACTCTTAACAAACCTCTGGGACAACCTGAAACATTCCAATATCTGAATTATAGGGGTGCCAAAAGGAGAAGAACAACAGCAAGAAATTGAACACATTTGAACAAATAATGAAGGAAAACTTCCCCAATCTAGTGAAGGAAACAGACTTCCAGGTAGTCCAGGAAGCCCAGGAAGCACAGAGAGTCCCAAAGAAGTTGGACCCAAGGAGGAACACACCAAGACACATACATCATCATTAAGTTACCCAAGATTAAACATAAAGAGAGAATCCTAAAAGAAGCAAGAGGAAAGGAGAGAGTTACCTATAAAGGAGTGCCCATTAGACTACTATCTGATTTCTCAAAAGAAACTTTGCAGGCAAGAAGAGGCTAGAAAGAAGTATTTGAAGTCAGGAAAGTCAAGGACTTACATCAAGGTTACTCTATCCAGCAAAGCTTTCATTTAGAATGGAAGGGCAGATAAAGTGCTTCCCACATAAGGTCAAGTTAAAGGAGTTCATCATCACCAAGCCATTATTATATGAAATGTTAAAGGGACTTATTTAAGAAAAAGAAGATAAAAAATATGAACAATAAAATGACAACAAACTCACAACTATCAACAAATGAACCTAGAAGGGAAGAAAAACAATGAAAACAAAAACTAAGCAAGCAACCAGAACAGGAATAGAATCAGAGAAATGGACATCACATTGGGGGTTTCAGTGGGGAGGGGGAAGGGAGGAATGGGAGGAAAAGGTAGGGGGAAGAAGAAGCATAATTAGCAGGCATAAGGTAGACAGGGAGAGAAAAAAATGGTATGGGAAACAGGGGACTCAAAGAACTTATATGTACAACCCATGGATGTGAACTAAGCGGGAGGAGGGGTGATGCTGCAGGGTTGGGCAAGGTAAGGTGGAGCCAGGATAGGGAGAAAAAAGTTGGGAAAACTGTAATAGCATAATCAATAAAAAATATTAAAAAATAATCTAAAAAAGAAAGTACATGCTTTATTGTAGTCTTTTGTTGGAAAAAATTATACTTAGGTCGATAAAAATATTACTATTATACAAGGTGTTACATCTTAAAATATTTATTAACTTTCAAATAATCCAAGACTGAACAAATTCCAAAATGTACTATTATTTGTGAAGAATAAAATAGTTATTTAGTTACATATACACACAGAGACTATCAATGAGTTATGATTACTTTGACAAAAATAAATTTTGAATTCTTATATAATAATGGAGTATTGAATTTTATATGTGGAGAGTCTTTTGAAACAAATATTTAAAAACACTTTTAATTATTTATATATTTGTTATATTTATATGATATGTATATATGTCTTTAATAACAATGCAATTGTAGATTATACAAAATAAAATTGCTTAAATAACAGTGTGTGTAGATGATACAAATTGGAGATGGTAACGTATACTAGCTCATTTTGTTAATAGTAAAAAGTGCCATTTAATCTACTATTTAGTTTAAATAAAAAGTATGGCATTTCTATTTGTTTTATTCTTCTTGCAAACAGTTTTTTTTATTTTTAACTTCTTGCATTGTATTATTAACTCTCATGAAGTATTATAATATTTATACATTTATAAATTCACATTTAGTTCCCATTTGATTTGTGGTCATAAAACCTGGGAATCAGAAAAAAACAGACTTTGATGTTTCCATACTGTATTTGAAGGCATGGAGGTATTCAGACATTGGAACTCTTCCACAGTCTGTTGGTAGCAGTCCAGAATTAAAATCATGTCTCCTGAATCCTTTTCATATGCTTAATGATTTATTAATCCTGTTCTTTATATGAATAGTTATTTCCATTCCAGGCATGAAATAATAAAGGCCATACACGCTTCCAAAAAAAAATATTATGACCACTTAAACAGCTGTTCTAGTTCACATCGCTCTTTGACATTGGTATCAAAAATAGTATTTTCCAGATCAACAAAGTGAAAAATAACTGAATGATGGAGTTATGTATCCTCTGAGAGACAAATAAACACTGTGGGAAATAAACCGTTTGCTGCTGCCATTCCTCTCCTGCCCTGCTCCCATCATTTACTCTAGTGAGTTTCAATGTAGGCTCCCTGGCAACAATATTGCAAGGCCCATGGGACTACTAGTTAACTGCAGATTCAGTACATTTCCAGGAAAAAATGCCCCCCTCCCTGACTCAGTTTCCTAGTATCTACATTTATATTATTTACAGACTTGTTAAATCAGTAACTTTCCTACATGTGTTTTCACTTTGGATAGAGCTAAGGGAATTATTGTTTTCAAGAATGAAGTTCATTTTTTCTAAGGGCACATGTCCTAGGAGTCCCTTCAGATATCTTTTAAAGGACTAAAAGGATAACAGATATAAATAGAAACATGTTGGTTCATATAAAAATAGAATCCAGCTGAGGTCCTGCGTATAAGGGGAAACAGAAGATTTGAAAGGCTTTAAGGTAAGAAATAATCACTGTTTAATATAACAGAAAGCAAAGGTATTTTCTCAGACTCAGAAAATAGACCAGGCTGACAGACACTTGACATGATTAGCAGTGATTTGGGATGAAAATAGGGAGTTCTCTGGGCATGTGAGAACTGTGAATTATGAAGACTGTATGCAGATCAGCTATTTATAAATACATTTCCATTTACAAATGTACTTACTGCAGTGATGACTCTCAGCATATGAGCCACAAAACATCTGCCAGTGCTCTATGCCACAGAGTATCTGCCTACATTCTAGGCTGCACTGCAGGAAATAGTGTCCAGTTCACAGGAGGAAAGAGCCCCAATGCACTATTCAGAAATCACCTCTCTGAATGCATGGTAGGCATAACCCAAGGGAAGTACCTCAGAGTAATGACATAAGGAATGGTAACAGCATTCTTCAAATTTTTTACTTAAGTGTAAAGAACATTCCAGGGAACACCAATAACATTCTTCTAAAACAATCTTAGAGCTCTTATGAAGAAAATAATTTGATTTAGATGGTTTTGAGTTAACAGGAACTAATAAAGATTTTAACTTACTAGGTGTATGGTCTAATGTCACCACAGACTTCATACCTACATTACAAACTGTGGGCTGGCATGGTAGATAATAATGGCCCCATTTGTCCATAGATTTTTGAATAAAATTTGTGGACAATTTTTGAAGTCCACAGGCACCAGAAATACAATGTTGCATAAAAGAGGGTGAAGGCATAAAGCCTGTCTTCTTCACACTGGGAAGAACAGTGCTTCCACTGATGTAGGGAAGAGTAAAGGCATAAGTCCCTCTTCCCAACATGGAGTCAGAGCAGGGAGAGGACAAAGAGCTGTGCAGGCCCCAGGAGCACCATACTCAAGAGCTTGCCAGACAGTCTCCTAAGATCTTTCTTTCTTTCTTTCTTTCTTTCTTTCTTTCTTTCTTTCTTTCTTTCTTTCTTTCTTTCTTTCTTCTTTCTTTTATTCATTGCTTTAGCATCAACAAGGAGGATGACACAACATGAAACAGGAAGGTAGTGTGCTAGAAACGTTAAATACAAAGAATATGAAATAGTTACTGGAGGTGGAACTGGAACTGCTGGGATGATGGAGTAAAGAGCATGGTGGACCCTGTGCCTAGCAAAACAATTTAACCAGTAACAATCACAAAACAAAAAACATCTTTTAAAGTCTCTGTAAATTTTTCTAAAACCAGTGGGAGTCTGTGGCATCTCAGCTGCAACCTGGCCCATTTGCCACAGATTTCCAGATCTGCCCCCAAGCAAGTGCTGCAAAGATCCCTCTCACCCTGGCTTCCGGTCTGGAGCTATATTTTTTATTACAGGAGAAGTAAGCTGCAGGTTTCCCACACTCTTCCCATTTCCAAAGTCCAGAGCCTCTCTTCTGAACAGGCAGAAAAAAGGACTGGTCTCCCTTCTCATGCCCAGTCCCACCCTTACTGTGAAAGCTCTACCTCAGGTCCTGTAGGCCAAGAATGCTACCCCCAATTGTCTGAGCCCCAGCTCACTCAATAGAGTGGAGGTTTCACACCTGGAAGGCAAGCTGAGAAGATAGCACAGGGGTTCTTCCCAGGAGTGAAGGCAAGCTGGATGGGCCAAGAACTCCTCAGTTCTACCCGAGGGAATGGATGGGTATGATTTGGAATAGTGAGTGGAGAACTCATGTCTCGAGGTGTTGTTGAGAACAACAGAGAGCTTGGTGGACTGGAGATGGTGGTTCTGATGTAAGCAAATTAGCAGAACAGCCAGGAGTTTAATAGTGAAGACCAGAAAATGAGCCATGAAGAGCTCTCATAAGGGTCACAGTCAGCCTTAAAGTTTGTGAAGGTTGTGCATATAGATTGTGCTATACCCATTCAGAAACAATCAGAGCAAGACATGAGGCAGAGGTACCCACAGATCCACTAATACAGCGCAGAAGTGTTACTGGCATAAGGGATTTAAAGAAAACTTCTGACAAAACACTGATTTTTCAATAAGCTACTCTAACTCAGGCATGACATTTAAGAAGAAATGCTTAAAAATAATACCACAGTCATCCTTGGCAGTCTGGAAGACTGTATATATGCTGAAGGCTGAACTCTACCTAGAGTTAGTAGAGAGGGGCCATTCAAGCTACTAGTGCCTGGCTGAAAGTAGGACAAAAGAATGTTAGTTTCTTGAACTTAGATAGCAGCCTCTAAGCCATGTAATCATCCCATGGTAAAGAGTAAAAATTCTAATTGACTAAGAGGGCTTAAGTATAACCTTTGACCAATGAGTGCTTTATAACAACACAAGGGAACTCTAGGTAGCCAGACTGAGAGATAAAAACAAAGAGAAAAATAACAGAGCTTACACAGTGAGGGGAAATGGGGGAGCCAAGTTATTAAACAAACAAACAAGCAAAAACCAGCGACTGTAATCACCCCCAGAGAGAGGTCAGTATCGAGAGCTGCTATAATAAATTACCTAAGATTTTCAGTTTTCAGTAAAAAATTATGAGACATACAAAGAAACAGGAGAGTGTGACCCATATATAGGGGAAAATGCTGGCAACAGAAACTGCCTATAAAGGGTTCATGATGATGGATTAATTAGATAAAAACTTTAAAGCATCTGTGGAAGTATGTTTAAAAACTAAAGAAACGTATATTCAAAGAATTAAAAGAAGGCATGATGATAGTGTTTCATTCAATGAAGAATATAACTAAAGATATAGAAATTATTAGAAAGAACAAGTGGAAAACCTGAGGTTGAAAAGCTTAATAATTGACCTTAAAAGTTCAACAGGGGTGACTATCAGTAGTATGGGGTTGCAAAGAAAGAATCAGTGAACTAAGGTATAGATTGATGGAGATTATACAATCTGAAGAACATAAAAAAGACTGAAAAAATTTAAAAGGAAAGGAGAGAAAGTGACAGAAAATATTTGAAAAATAAGAACTTGGGTATAAACTTCAGTCTACAAATCCAAGAAGCACAACAAACTCCAAGTACTATAATGCAAACAGGTGCATCATAGTTAAAATGTTAAAAGTCAAAGAGAGTTTGGAATGTAGCCAGAGGAAAATAAATGAGTTATCACATTTGAGGAAACCTCGTAAGATTAGCAAATGGCGTCTTATCAGCAGGAAGGCAAACTAAGAGGGCCTGATTTTCATCTTCACCACCAAAACAAAAAATAAAAACAATAAATAACAACATACTAATGAAATTAGCCCTGACAGAGTTCCAGAGTGAAAGAAGGAGGCTGCAGGAAACTTGTACAACACAAAAAACTCAGGATCACCTCATAGAAAAGTGTAGGAAGCTTTTTCTGTGCATTAACTAATCCTCCACTCCAGCAGAACTCAGCATCAAGAGGAATATCTCAGTTGCAACCATATGCTACATGGGATAAAGAAAGTGAGAGAACTCTAGTGACGCTTGTCAACATTGCAGACACCTGCAGTGTTGACATTAAGAACCCCTGCAGTCTTCACTGATGCTGAGACCAGAAGACAGAAGAGGTTGGAGTTCACATTGCTATGATCTTTCACCCCCAAAAGGTCACCACTGTGCTCCACCTAGAGAGGGAACCACCACCACTGTGTCCTCTGAAGAAGGAACTACTGCTGCAAGTGTCCCCATCAGAGAAGAAGTGAGTGCTATGTGTTGCCACCTACCAGGGGTCAGGGATGCCACTGTACTCCTTGCCCTGGAGTTGGAGCCAGAGCTGTGCAATGATGACACCCCCATTCCTACTCTACCTCAGAGCCAGAGCCACTGATAAGTGCTACCCTCCCTGAGAATGAGCCACTGCCTCACCCTTACCAGAGAAATACCTTCTGCCACACATTGCAGAAGTAAGGAAACAATAAAGGCTAGAGCAACAAGTCAAATAGGGAATACAAAAATAATACAAAAATCAACAAAATTAAGAGTTTTTAAAAATACATAGATTTTACAAACCCTTAGGTAGACTAAGAGAAAACTCAAATTAATAAAATTAGAAATGATAAATCATTACAACATGCTTCAGTAATAGAAACAATCATGTGAGACTATTGTAAATAATTAAATGCCAACAAATGGAAAATATAGATAGATATATTTGGAATATATAATTATATTCCAACAAATGGAATATATAGATAACTTCCTAGAAAAATACAACCTACCAAATCTAAATCAAGCACAAATAGAAAGCCTTAAAAGACCAATAACACATAAAAATGCTAAATCAGTAATCAAAACCCACTGAAAATATAAGAGCCTGTACCAGATGGCTTCACAGGGGAATTCCACCAAACTTTTAAGGTAGAATTAATAACAATCCTTCTTAAACCTTTCAAAAAATGGAAGAAGAAGGAACACTTCTAAACTAGTTTTATGAGTCCAGCATTATGCTGATATCAAAGCCAGACCAAAGGCACCTCAAAGAAAAAAGTACAGGCCAATATTCTTGATGACATAGATGCAAAATTTTTCAATAAAATACTAGCGACTCAATAGCCCATTACAAAGGATAATACAGCATGACCAAATGAGATTTATTCCTGCAATAAAAGGATGGTTCAGCATATGCAAATTAATCAATGTAATATACCACATTAAAATGAAAGGAAACCCCCCACATTATCATCACAATAGATGTAGAAAAAGCAGTTGACACAGTTCAATATCCATCTGTGATCAAAACTCTCAACAAAATACATATAGGAGGGATTTACCTCAATACAATAAAGGCTCTATATGAAAAGCACACAGCTAATATAATAATCAATGGAGTAAAACTCAAAGCTTTCCCTCCAAGGTCTTGTACAAGACAAGGATGCCCACTATTACCGTTTCTATTCAATATAGTTGTAGTGGAAGTCCTAGCCAGAGTAATTAGGTAAGAAGAAGAAATAAAAGGTATCTAAATTGCAAAGGAAGAAGTGAAATGATCTGTTTGCTGAGAACATGAATATATACATAGAAAACCCTAAGGAATCAACAAAAGAATGGTAGAATGAATAAATAAATCCAGTAAAGTTGCAGAAAATAAAATTCAATCATGTTTCTATAAACCAAGAATGAACTATCTAAGGAGAAAATTAAGGAAACAATTCTATTCACAAAACCAATGAAATAATAAAATACATAAGAATAAACTTAATTTAAAATGTTAAAGGCTTTTACACTGAAAATTATAAAACCTTGATGAAGGAAATTTAAGAAGACACAGATAAACAAAAAGATATCCTGTGTTCATGAATTGGAATACTTAATATTGTTAAAATGTCCACATTACCCAAAGTATATGCTGTTGATGGCCACCCTGCCTGGTCTCAGGAAGCTGTGACCCCCTGTGACTTAGGCTGAGTGAGAGACCTCCGGATCAGGAGCCACTAAGGAGACAAAACTTACTCCCCTGGCATGAATGCTGCCTGTTCTGTGCCTGGCCTTTAAATGCTAGATCAGTTTCCAATGATGGGTAAGACTCCTCAGAGAGAAGCAACCTAAGCCAGGAGCTGATCTCGTAAAGGCCTGTGGATTAAGACTCACCAGACTGTGGAAATAAATGAAGGGGCTATGGAAAGGAAGGGATGATCATCTACCCCTGCCCCCTCTTAGCCTGAGTCTTTGTACTTAGATATGAGAAATCCAAGTCTCCTTGCTGCCTCTGTCTCCAGCCCTTCCTTGGGGCTTAGCAATCAGCCAAAAGGGCAGCTCAGACCAGAGACGGCGGACCCCTGGGGTAATCAGGCCTGGGACAAAGAATATGCAAAGACCCTGTGAGATCTGTTTGCTGGAGGATGCTCTTTAATTAGAACATGAAGTCATGGGCAGGAAACAAATCTAAGCTTTAAGTCCTGTAGTCTTTTTAAATGATAAAATCCCAAAATCTCTGGCTTAGCATCCCAGTAGGAAATCTGCTAGCACCTTTCAAAACCTAACTACTTGTAATTTGCAAACTGTATTGATATTCAAGAATAAAACCCACTGGGACAAGGGAAGGGGGGGAGGGGAGGGGGGGCTCCCCACGAGGGGGTCAGCCGAGGGCTCTCCCCACTAGAGGGTTTTCTCCCTTCCTGACTTCCCTACAGAAAACCGTTTATATGCATGATGATTTCTCGTGTTTCAATGAGCTGTTTGCAATGTGTTTAAGCGAGGTTTGAAAATCGCTACAGTCAGTCAGACAGCCGTGTGTTTAAGTGAAGTTTGAAAATCACATCATTCAGCCCTGGCTGGTGTAGCTCAGTGGATTGAGTGCGGGCTGCGAACCAGGCATCGCAGGTTCGATTCCCAGTCGGGGCACATGCCTAGGTTGCAGGCCATGTCCCCCAGCAACCGTACATTGATATTTCTCTCTCTCTCTCTCTCCCTTCCCTCTCTAAAAATAAATAAATAAGAAATCTTAAAAAAAAAAAGAAAATCGCATCATTCAGCCAGCTGGGGGTTTAAGCGAGGTTTGAAAATCGCATCAATATGCAATGCTATTTTCATCACAATCCTAATGACACTTTTACACAAAAATAGAAAAACAATCCTAATATTCATATGAAAACACAAAATACCCCAAGTAGCCAAATCAATCTTGAGCAAGAAAAACAAAGCTAGAGGTATCACACTTCCTGATTTCAAAATATGTTACAAAGCTACAGCATGATACTAGCATAAAGACACACCTATAGTGATGGGCAAAAGTAGGTTGATAATAATAATAAATAATAATACAATAATTAATAGTGCCATTAATAGAAAAGAGTATGGAGTGTCTTCAAAAATTATAAATAGAACTACTATATGATCTAGCGATTCTACTTCTGGGTATATATGCAAAGGAAATGAAATCAGTATCTTGAAGAGATACGTACACTCCCATGTTCACTGCAGTGTTGTTCATAATAGCCAAGATACCAACCTGAGTGTACTTTTACAGATTAATTGATAAAAAACGTGATATAGGGATATAGGTACATAAAATGTACCATTTATGCGTGATATTTAAAACTGTTTCTTAATTCCTTTACCGTCTACATAAGATAAGAAGGCTAGAGGAGGCTAAAGTCAGAAAAATGCCCTTCCCCCAGGTGGGATAAGGCTCTGGTCAAATCTTTTTCCTTGAGGAGTAGTCCTTTCTCATAAGGAATGCTCTGGGAATATTTTACAATGGTTACTTTTCTGCTCCCCTTCCAGAGTCATGAAAAGATCTTTCTTTAGTTTTCACTGTGAGAACTTAGTGGGATTCCTATAGGTAAGACCAGGAAAGTGGATAGGGGAGTAGGGGTTAAGACCATGGTTCCCAGGTGAGTGTGGACTGTCTCACAGACTTCAACAATTTTTCAGTACTACAATTTAAGTTTTTCTACAAGTCTGTGGCTTTAGTGTCTTCCACTCCAGGAAAGCAAATCTTAGTTGTTACTCTCCGGATATGAATGTGGCAGAAGTTTCCACGGTGACCTTAATTCTCTGATGAGTTCAAGAAAAGTCATTAACTTTCATCTCATTTAGCTGTTTTGTAGATTTAAGGACAGGAATGAAGGAGTTAAGTAAGTTCTTTACATGTTAGAGCTGAAAGTGGAAGTTCCCCTCAAAGTACGAATTGGTATTTGGAGTACCTACCTAGTCATCTCTTCACTTTCACAGATTCATTGAATTCAGAAATTTGTTGAACTTTGGGTCATTTTTTTCTAGCAGATGTCATTTAAATGACATGCATTGCCTCACCTTTAAAAAAGTAATGTGTATTCTGAATTACTGTGTAGTCAAAGTCAGTAAGGCTGCTGAGTGTCATACAAGTCTAAATAGAAATTCAACTCTCCTGATCTGTCTAGAGAAAAAGCTAAGATGGGAATGGCTGAAGAAGGTGAAGGGATTAAGAAGTACAAATAGGTAGTTACAGAAGAGTTGCAGGAATGTAACATACAGCATAGGGAATAGAGTAGCCTAAGAATTTATACGCATGACCCATGGACAACGGTGTGGGAACTGCCTGAGCAAGTGTGTGTGGGGGGTCTGGGTAGAAGGGGGCAAAGGGGCAAAATTAGGACAATTGTAATGGAATAAACAATAAAATATAATGTAAATTTAAAAAGATAAAACCAGAAAAATATATTCAACTCTCCCAATTGATAAGAATTAGATGTTAATATTCACCAACTAATGGGGTAAAGAAAAATGGTTCTTGCTTCTGTAGAGTACTTACAGCTCTATAAGCCTGTAATAGTGTACCTGAAAGAAAAACAAACTGGTGACCCTTAAGTCACTTGTACTCATTCTGCTGATGCACTTTGAATGTAAAGGACACATGGACAAAATCAAAGGGGATGTGGAATCAAGGGTGGGAAGTGGGGATGGCTGGGGTGGGGAGAAGTGGGGAGGAAAAATAGAGACAACTGTACTTGAACAACAATAAAAATGTTTAAAAAATGACACAGAGAAAAATACAAATTTGTAGGTGATAGTATTTTGATGTATTCAATCACATTTAAAGGATATATATATATATTTTTTTTAGGAATTTTTTAAAAGATTTTATTTATTTATTTTTAGAGAGGGAAGGGAGGGAGAAAGAGAGAAACATCAATGTGTGGTTGTTGGGGACCATGGCCTGCAACCCAGGCATGTGCCCTGACTGGGAATCGAACCTGCGATGATTTGGTTTACAGCCCATGTTCAATCCACTGAGCTATGCCAGCCAGGCCAACATTTAAAGGATATATTAGCTCAAAATAAAAGTTATTTATGTCATATGGATTCTTGAATGTTATGACAAAGCATATTAGTGCTCAATGTCACTGTGAAATAAATTGTATTCCCCCAAAATCCACATAGTGAAGCCCTAACCACCACTGTGACTGCATTTGAAGATAAGGCTTTTGTAAGTAAAGTTAAATGAGGTCATAAAGGTAAGGTCCTAATCTGATATGATTGGTGGTCTTATAAGAAGAGGAAGAGGGAGTGCTTGCCTAGCACTCGGGGCTCAGCAGCAGGTGCCTTGCTGGGCCGACTAGAGCAGAGCAGTGGCACATATTTCCCAACGGCCACATGAGCCACCCTGCACCAGGTAAGGGGTGTGTGTAAGGGCCTGAGACCACGGGCCCCATGTCCACAGAGCTGAGGACCAAGCTGAGCCTCCCACAAGGCCCTGCTGGGGTTGTGCAGGCTGGCTTCCATGAGTGCCAGGATGTGGACACCACTGCCCACTTCCGCTTCTGCTGGATTCTTCTGGAGCACACAGTGTCAGCTAAGTATATCCCCTGCCACCTGACTAGGACACCAAGTGCTAGCCTCACATGGCATAACTCACTCAGCCAGAGGGCAGCTGGCTGGTCAAGCTCCTGCAGCTGCCTGGCACTGAGGTTCCCCCAGGGCCAGCTGTACTCTGACCACTGTGGCTATACTAGAAGAATGCCTCACTGGGTGGCCTAACAAGGACAAGGCTTATGGTCCTGTGTTGTCACCAGGATGTGTGCAAGAAGCACTGTCCCCACATCTACCTCATCTATCTGGAGGCTCCCTCCCAGCACACCATCACTTGCTGGGCACTGTTACAGATGAATACATAGAAGCTGAAATGGATAGGGCTGGTACAGGAGGCCCAGCAGCAGGAGGGGATGAGGCATGTGCTGTACTTGCAGGTGTAGCCTGCAGCTGCTCAGCCAAGCTTTCTTTGGAAATGTGTCCTACTTGCTGCCTGAGGCTTGAATCCCAGACCCCAGCACCATGATGGAAGCCTGCAGCAAAGACAAGGTAGAACTGCCCACATAGCCCCTCTCAGACCCTGGGACCTGGATTGCCACCTCCAGCCACCTCTGGTTGTGCACTCTGGACTATGCTTGGAACTGGACGGTTGGGGGCTGCTTGAATGTGGACCCTCCTCCCAGGACCCGAGCCCAAGCCCAGCCCCTGGGGCTGCTGGCAGTATTAGGGACAGCCACTTGGAGTCAGAGTAGGGTTTGGGTGTTCCTCCAGACTCCCAGGGAGTGTATATTTATATTCCTTTAACCTATATTGACATCCAGCCTCCATTGCTGACTGAGTCATATGTCTTCTGGGCATCCCGTCCTTTCCCACTGAAAGAGGTCTGTCTGTCCACCCACTAGTCCAATTCCACACCCTCACCCAGCACATAGACAGAGATGGGATAAACTGCTGAGGTTCCCTTTGCCATGTACAAGTCCCCTGCCCCTGCCTAGGCCCAATCCCCACACAGGTGTTGGTCATCAACATCTGCCATTCCAGCACCTTCACTCATATTTTGTGAGACCCTCACCACACCTGAATCTATTCATGGAACTGAGGAGAAGCAGGTTTGAGGGTGCCTAACCAATGTGGTACAATAAGGACCCATATCCAGCACCCAGAAGAGGGCTCAGCTGTGCCCAGAGCAGGCTTTGGGACAGGAGGTTGGCTGTAATGGATCCCGAGTGGAATGTGGGCAACTAGCCTGGTGCCCCACCCTAGCCCATATGCCTCCTCATGGGAAGGCCTCTTGTCCTGCCTGGCTGCCCTGAGTGTCCCTGCCCACCTTGTGCCATTGTGTTGTCCTTTCCAGAGGGCCCTTCCCATCTCTGCCCCCTTCTCTCTCTTTTCTCATGCCCCTCTACCCCCACCCAAGCTCATGTCTTGTCTTCCTTGTTTTGCATTTACTTTTTTTACATTTTGATAAAAAAGAGCAGAAAGAAACCTGGTTCTCAAGTGCCCCCCTCCAAAAAAAAGAAGAGGAGAAAGAAAGAAAGAAAGAAAGAAAGAAAGAAAGAAAGAAAGAAAGAAAGAAAGAAAGAAAGAAAGGAAGGAAGGAAGGAAGGAAGGAAGGAAGGAAGGAAGGAAGGAAGATCTCTATCTCTGTCTACATGCACACACTAAGGAAATGTTGGGGGGGGGGCACAGAGAAAAGGTAGTCACCTGTCAAACCCAAGGAGACAACACTCACCAGAAAACAGCTTTGTGGCACTCTGATCTTGGATTTTCAGCATCGAGATCTGTGAAAAATAAATTCCTATTTGTTAAGCAACCAGTCTATGGTATTTTGTTATGGCAGCCTGAGGTAACAAACACAAATGTATATGACTTCGAAACCCTGTGCAATTCTAGCTCTTCCTCAGGCTTTAGTCTCATGTGACAGCCACCATGATGAGAAAGACCAGATGTTATCCAGGTCATTTGAACATGTGAATACTTTCTGAATATGTCCAAATGATTTTGGTCCAGAAATGACAATCTAGTGTCCACACAATCATAATTCACTGAAAAAGGAAACTTCTCAATATAAATTAGCTTCAAATTCATGTTCCCTTCTTTCATTCCAGTTTGTATCTTTCTAAGATAGAATTTCTATTTATTATGAACAATAGACATTTGAGAAAATTGGGAAATACTTTGGAAATCATGGAATACTGCATTCTATCTCCAACCCTGAGATTAAGGGGCTAAAGTACTTCTGGAATATTGTTCTAACACTCTGAGCCTCAGATTGGTTTAAGATGAAGACTAAAGGCAAGTTATCACATACATAGAACAATATAATTGTATGTAATTTGTTTAAATTATAAAAAAATATATATACACACAAAATATATATATTTACATTTATGTCATATACTAGTCATTACATAACATAGGATATATATATATATATATATATATATATATATATATACACACACACACACACACGACTGAATAGTGGTTTATATATATATAGTGTGTGTATATATATCTATACACACACACACACACACACACACACGGTCTGTCCAGAAGGTATCCAGCCATGTCATATGAAAAATAGAGACATTTACTGAAGAAGATATAAGATACAAGAAACATTGTACATAGGACAATGATGCCTCAAGTCAGGCACCTTGGGACCTCACATAGTTTTCCCAATCGCTATCAGCTGCCTTGCTGTATTTCACTGAATTTCATGGACAGTCTGAAATCTCTTCCCTTTCAAAGGTGATTTTCATTTTGGGAAAAGCCATAAGTTGCACGGCACCAAATCTGGGCTGTAGGGGGCTGAATCACCTGGGTGACTTGATGTTTCATAAAAAAACTTTTCATGAGAAGTGATGCATGAGTGGGTGCGCTGCTGTGATGAAGCTGCCAATCACCAGTTGCCCATAGCTGCAGCCTTCTGCATCATCCCAATAGTTTCCACGGAAGAATGTTCAAGCTTCATGCAAAATTTCATGCAGATCCATTGCTCCACTCACTCAGTCAGTTTGAGTGCAACAGCCACACAGTACACATGCTCACACAAAGGTATCTACTGTCCCCACTGACTAGTACAGTGAAGTCATCATTGTTCATGCATGTACATTCCAGTCCACTCCCTTTGGCTGCCAGGTTACATTGATGTTGCACAGACTGTTCTTGCTATATTAACAATGACTGCACATTTTCCGGGCAGATCTTGTATAGTGAGTTGAGTAATGGCCCCCAAAGGTACCCTGGTCTTAATCCTTGGAACCTGTGAATATTAAATTATATGGCAAAAATAACTTTGCAGATGTCATTAAGTTAAGGATCTTGACATGGTTAGTTTATTCTGGGTCCTAAATATAATTACAAGTGTTATATAAAAGGAAGCCAGTGGGAAATTGGACTATAGAAGAGAAGAGGTTGTGATGATGGAAACAGAGATTGGACTGATGTACACTGAAGATGGGAGCAGGGGTCATAAGTCAAGAAATACAGATGGCTGCTAAAAGCTGAAAAGGGAAGGGAAATAAATTATATCCTAAAGACTTCCAGAAGGAACCAGCCCTGCAGACATCTTGACTTGACATTGGTCCAGTGAAACTGATTTCATAATTTTGACCTCCAAAACTGTAAGAGAGTAAATATATTTTGTTTAAGCAACTAAATTTGTGGTAACTTGTTACAGAAGCAATAGAAAATTAGTGTGTATGCATATGTATGTAACTAATTCTTAAGTATCAGTTCTACACTTCCAAATCTGTTTATTTAATAATGTCTGCCATATAAGTGTTTGTTAAATGTTAATTCTACACTTTGGCTTTAAATCACACAGATGTATAACCTTGAAAGTGTAGTTACCAGATGGTTTATGTCTGAAGTATAGTGTACTATTTACAAATTTATGAATATTTTGACAGAAGAATAGGTAAAATTATCATGGTAGATAACACATATATATTAATATAGTCTTTGTCCTTCAATGTACCCAATATTTTCAAAATACCTTCTTTGTCCCTATGTTTATCTTTAAAACAGGATTTTTATGAAATTTCTGAAAAAACACTAAAGAGGTTTTCTTTTATTAATATATTGCTGCAATGTAGGCCATATTTATCTTTTCATATTACAATGAGAAGTCAGATTTTCACTTTCAAGTCTAAATGAAAAATATGCCAAGCTCTTATGGAAACATAGTACAGTTTATAAATCAAGGTCTTTATGTTCAGTTCACGTTAAACTGTGACAGGATGTACTACTATACAACACAAAATGTAAATATTTTCACCTTGGAAGATTAAAATCTGAAGGAAATGTGTCAAGTCATTTCATGAGTTCAGGGTTTGGGCTTTGGATTTAGAACAAGTTGGTTTCAAATCCTCATTTGTCTACTTTGCTCGTTTGTGGCAGGTTAAGAACATTACTTAACCTTCTGGGACCTCAGTCACTCCATCCAAAAGTGAGATAATGGCAGCAATCAGTGCTCAAGTTTGCTGTGCCGAGCATTTCCATGTGTCCGCACGACATGGCACTGAGCCTGGCCCTTTGCAGCCCTTAGCAAATAGTACTGTTCTAACTATTCAGAACAGTTTGAAAATTACACTTGATAATCAAATAGTTTATAATCAAGAGTTTTATGACCAAGCAACTAATTTCACAATGCCTCCCATCTCCTGGAAATCATGGAGAAAAAGAAATAAAAAGAAAACTTTGAACTATATTTTCAGCAAAACCAGGAGACAGAAAACTCATAGACTCCCAGTTGCATGCAGCTGACATCAAAAGTGAAGTCACTCAGGAAACAGGTGATGGCGAGGGGACCGAGGGGGAAGAACAGGGTGGCAGAAGAGTTCAAACGACAGAAGGATCTCTGACATCCCAGCAAATAGTTGGTTCCCAGGTGAGAGCATCCTATCTGAAGGGACGATGGTGAGCATAACTGAGATTGAGCACCTCAAGAGCACCGGCGATGAAGAGAGAGATGAGGTTCAGAAAGTGTTCAAGAGTGCAGAGGCAGAGTGGCAAAGAGCAGAATATGACAGCAAAAAACAGTTTCTCAGAGTGAATCGTGGGGTAAGAAAGCTGTACAGGGAGCTAGGAAATCCAAGGCTGGCGGGAGAAGCTAGGAAAACCCAGGCTGGGCTCTGAGAATTGTAGCAGCGGGGCCCATGGAAGACAGTCCCTGTGGTGACAGAGGAGGGAGGTGTGAGCTGTGAAGCCCGGAATGCTATCTATCCTAGCACATCACTGTGTCCCCAACACCACCTTCCTACTAGAAGTCTAGAGAAATCCATCCCCTTTCAATTTCCATCCCTGCAAGTAACTGGAAAGGAAGAGGAAGCTCCTCCTGCACACAAGGATGCTGCAGAATAAAACTGAATGAGAGCAACATCAGTTCCTATGGGTTATAGAAATACCCCTCTGCAAATGCTTTCTTTCCAAAAGCAGATGGAAATTCTAACAACACTTCAACAAGAACTTTAAAAGTGAAAATAGAAAACAAAAACAAATGCTTAAAAAAGCAATTATAGTTATGCAGGAACATGGAGCACAAATGTAAGAACTCAAAGAAAAGGTGGTCAGAAAACAGGAAGTGATGGCTTCAGAATTTTAAACTACTTCCCAGATCATAGATAATAAGTGGAAGTGATGAAATTTTGACACAGAGCTGACTAGTTTAAAACATGTGCTTTTTCCTTCAAATCAAACTAAGAGAGCAAAAAACCCACCCCTTCATTTGCCTAATTAATTACTTCTTGAAAGCTAAAGAATAGGTTACTTACTTAAAATCACATTATTAATGTAAAGCCATATTAGCATATGGCCTTCCACATTTCTACCTGTGATTTTTGTTTTACTTAAAAATCACTGCTTCAAATTTGTATTTTTCAGAAACTACATTGGTGTATGCTCATAATTAATTTCTTTAATATATTTTGTAACTACCAGATGTTCTATTGTAAAATTTTATGAATCTCTTGAGGTTACATATAACTTATTCAATTTTCAACATAATGTTGTGTCCTTTGAATTATAGCTCATATACATGAGGTCATCTGTAAGCTTATTCTATTTCTCACTTTCTCTCCCTCTTTGTATTTCATATTTTGTTAATGGAGTTGTATATAATTTCAGAACATTATGCATATTTTATTCATATTTCCTTAATTTTTTATCTACTATCCTGTCTCTGTTCCTTGTTGCTTTTAGTTATCATATCTTCTTACATGCTTCTTGGCTGTGACAGTTTTTTACACTCTTTTTTAGTAATAATTTTTATGGGCTTATTGGAGCCAAACTGCTGACAATTACTGGGAAGCAAAATCTCAATGGATTGAGAAAACGCTCCAGAGAATGACATTTTGTAGCTTGTTTTATACATCAAAGGAGGAGGCAGAAGGGGGTTACATGAAATCCATTGGTGATAGATTAAAGGGGTGGGGCTGGATAAAAAGTAAAATGAATAGACACATACTTCTTTTACATAGGTGGGTATAGGATAGTTAACAGCCAACAATTAACTGCTCTGGGGCGGTGGTTGTGCCCTGAGGGGTCTGGGAAAACAAAAGATGGTCATATTGTGAAAACCGAAGAGAAGTATAGTGTGCCCTCAAACTATAGGTACACATTATACTAGATGCAATGTGCAGTGAAGTGAGACAGACAGCAAAACTTGGATGGTGACAGCTCACAGGTTAGAAATGATCCGGAGTGTTTTTATGAATGCAGGCCTGTGAGACCTGACTGCCTGTCATTTATCTGCCTTTCACTTTTGGGAAAAATTCAGCCTTGACTTCCATCCAAGGTTACTGTCTTGTCCCATCCCTAGTGGTCCACTGTTCGGCAAGACAAATGCTGACTTTGAGACTTCCTAGGAATGAGCCTTCGGAGCACTGTGGGACCACATAATCCAATCCAGAGATTGGTCATCAGTGTATCCTTTGGATTGATTTATGACAAAAAGGGGGAAGTGTGAACAAAAAAGAGGCCACCTACCAAACTTGATAAGCTCAGGGGAGGCCTGCATGGTGGCCTTAGAAACTCAGAGGCCGCAAGTTAACCACAGAGGATGGCCTGAAATGAAAAATTTCTAACTAAAAGCAGTTTGTGGCAGGTTGTCGTGCCCCAGGCCAGTAACTTCCCTGACAAAGATTAATCTTTACCTCAACTGAGCTTTTTTAATTGTCTTTTTGCATATATAATAACATACCTTTAGAATATCAGAATATTTTCTTTTTTTTTCTTGTTTTTGATGAAATTGATAGTTTTAATAAATACTGGTCAGGGGCTTTGTAGAACATCCCTCAACTTGGATTTGTCTTATATTTTTCTCATGATAGCCTGGGGGATATGAGTTTTTGGGATGAAGACTGCAGAGGGGAATTGACATTCTTATCACATTATATCAAGTATACATACTTGTCAACATGATTGACCATGTTGAGGTTAACATTGATTACCTGGCTGATGTAGTCAGTATTCTCCACTGTAAAGTTATTCTTTTTCTCCTCTTTTCATTATAGTACTATTAGGAAGGAAGTCACTATACATAGTACTCACTTAAGAAGAGGCAGGTATGCTTTACCTCCCTGAGGCTGGAATATATAAATGAATTATTTGGAATTTTTCTTTATGGGATATTTGTCTCTTCCCCCAATTTTTAAAATTTATTTAATCATTTGTTTATCTTAGTATGGACTCATGGTTTTATACTTTGGATTATTATCCACTACTACCTTGATTATTTTGTTGCTCACATTGTTCCTCCTTTGGCCATTCCAAACTCTTTCAATTAGCTCCCATACCCCTTTGACGTGCCTCATCATTGTAGGGTTGGTTTATTTTTTTGTTTAGCATTTTCTTGTTTACTGGCACTTTAAGATGCTCCAGATTCATCCTATATATTCCCCACTCCAACACTAGAATCAGCCATTTCTTTAAGGAGCCTTGGTTGCTCTTACTAGAGCATGGTATTAGAAGCCATGATCTGGGATCCAGGTGTGCTCATTGCTACTGAAGTGGAGTTACTTCTGGGCTTCTCAGCTAGGGAAAGGAAATATATGTGTTTATACTAATCCATATATATATAAAATATTTCTATACATAACTGTTTGTATCTATATTAAGCTAAAACTAAATTTACACTGACATCTCCAACTCTTAACTCTTTATCACATGGATTATTCCAGCTCCCTCCCTTTGTGTTTATGTAAACACCCACTCCAACAGTGAGATGCCTGGCTCCCACCATTCACTTGTTTAATTGAACAATTGTTCAATGGTTCAAGTCTGAACGTTGGTTCAGACTTGTTAGTACACATATGGTTACAAGGTGCAGCCAAGAAGGGGGACCCCAAATGGACATTTGAAATGGGGTCCAGAACTCAAGGTGTCCAGAAGATTCTAAGATGTCTTTACCCCTTCCCCCACAGGTGTGAATTGGGGGAAGGGGCACACAGAGCAAGAACACGCCGGGCAGCTTTGCAGTTAATCCATGGCATGGTCATTTAACATACCTATACCTTAGGCTGGTCGTTTGAATGTGCTAAATAGCTATGGCCATGCTCTGGGCCAGGGGGATGGAAAGGGACTCCCCCCCAAGATGTGACTGGGGGGCAGGTACCCTGAATTACAGCACCTGCGTGGGAGCTCGGAGAAGATTGGCTCCATGACATGGGGTGACACCTGCCCAGACCCACGATGGCAACCAGAAAAGCTGTAAAGGACAGCAGATTGAGGGCAAGTGTAGCTGAGTGTGGGAGGAGTTGGAAATGGGGCTGCAGAGGAAGATTGGTGCAGGGATTTAAACCCAGACACGGCAGCCATAGAACAGAACCACATGGATTTGGCTGAGTGGGGACTCCCGTGGCCCTGGTGGAGAGAGGACCACGCACCTTTGCCAGAGTGGGGACCCCCGCAGCAGTAGTAGGGGGAACCACCACCCAGCTTTAGCAGAGATTCTGGCAACACAGCTGAGGGTGCCGAGAAACAAGGGAGGCCTACAAGCCGGGCATGGATTATTGGGAAGAACCAGCAGTTGCCTGAGCCCGGACTTCTATTTCCTTTCCTGAGACATGGTACCCCAGACTAGGCAAAGGGGAAGGAAGGACTGTGTGTGTTTGTGGGTGTTTTTAAGGGACTTTAAGATTTCTGATAAAGACATTAGATCACTACTTTAAGTTTGTATAGCACTAAATAAACATTTCCTTTCCTTTTCACGAATCTCTGGTATTGAGAGACATCTTTCCTATAAGGCGGCGGACATGACGGACCTGGGTCTCTTTCTGTAATAGTATTATCGTCCCAGGCCCCCCTTGTTTGTTCTGTAACAATATCCCCACACACTTAACCCCTTTTAGCATCAATTTCCCCAAGATGATTCATGTAAAGCCCTTCACACCAAAGTCTTGCAAGAAGTGATAATTAATACGAGGAATAATGGCCAGTTTGACTTCTTCTACTAGTCTTGAGATTTGCTGCCTCAATAGCACAAGTATCTTTGAGGAAAAGTACTGAAACTCTCTGTGCTTCAGACTCTTTATTTGTAAAATGGGAGGTTAATAATAGATGAGCTGTATTGAAGAGTGAAGAAGATAGTCCATAAAATATACAGCAAATGTTCAATGGATACTGGCTCTTAAGATTATTATTATTTCCCAAATATTGACCTAGTCTGGCTTATGCTTTCTTTGAGTCATTTAAGAGCTCATAGAATCTACTGTCTAAAGAAAGTAGACTATACATCATGAAAACATGCCCCAAATCCCTTAGCAAATGTGTGTATCAGTTAGAGTATAGCCTCCCAACTCTGCTCTTGCTTCAGCTTCTGAGAGCTTGGGGGGTCTTCTACTGGGCTCCTATAGTCCTGCTCATACTGGGCACATTCTGTTCCATGCCAAGAAATCCAATGAGCCTGCAATCTCCCTTTCTACCTGAATGGTGGAGAAAGAGCAGAACCAGTGGGGTAAATGAATATACAACACAGTGGCACAAGATAAATGCAGCAGGCTATGTCCTGCTGAATTCAGCATAGAAATGTGTAGCTTCTTGGGTAAACAGCAGTTGGGGGATGCCTCACTGGATGCATAAGGGAAAACAGAGTGTTCATCATTTAAAAATGATAATCACCTTTTTCATTGTCTTATTTTTATACAAGAAAGATAAATTATTTTTAAACAACATCTATTTTCTGACTCTCTGGGCTTTGGCTTGAGATTTATTGTTCTGGGACTGCATTTACTAAAGTTTCCAAGTTGTTTTCCAAAGCTGCTATAGTACTTGTGACAGAATGGGCTACTGCTGGAGTAACATGCATCCCCAAAGTTATCGCTGTTCCAATTGAAAGGTGGTTTTTCACTGCTTTGGACTCAACCATGTCTGAATAAATCTCAAAAGAAATGTCATCTAGCTTTCTAACCCATTTCCCAAAGAATCTCTCACCTCCCCTGTCATCAAACATTATACTTTCTTAATAGGCACTGAGATTGCAAAGTCTTTTAGAACAATTATCTATTAATCATGCCACTGCGCTCCGTGCCCCCAGGGGGCTGATCTCAATAGATTGTATCAATTGGGACCCTTCAAGTTCTGACTTCTGGTAGGGTTTAGGTAAAGTGAGACACCAAGAGGAGATTAGGGTCTATATTCTCTATGTTTAGGTGTAATAAAAGATGAGGCAATTCAATAACAAAGTGCTAAACAGTATAGTATAGAGTTCACAGAGAATACTTCATGGGAACTAGAATAGTCATATAGTCATTAAATCATCCAAGAACATAAAAAGAAAACCTTGAGCTGCACCTTAAGTTTGTAGGAGATATGACTAAGAAAAGAGCTTCATGCAGGGAATGATACACAATTGGCCAAAGATAATAGTTCTACATTAGTCGTATGTCAGGAAAAAACTGTGGAGACAAATAGCGATTAATAAAAAGTTGGATATTTGACAGGATGTTGGACTGAAGAAGAGAAACTTGAGCAAGTGAAGGTTGTTAGGATTTGGAGAATCAAATCTGAGAATGGCCTTTCAAAGCCAGGCTTGATCCCATAAGTGATTAGCAACCACTATACGTGTGGGGGAACATCTTGCCCCTTAATGGGAGGGCCATAAGGCTGGGAGGCCAGAAAGGACATGATAAACTGTAAATAGTATGGGCTGCATGGTCTCTTTCAAATGTGTCCAAATGAATAGGAAAAGGGTATTGTTTCTTCATGTCTTGCCCTTCATTCTGGGCTCCTGGGCACAAGCAAGGCATGGACCATATTTGGAGGCTAGAAACTCTGGGTAAACTGAGGCAATACAAACTAGATCTTGAGCACTGTTTCTTTGGAAACCCCAGCATTCTTCTTGTAAACCCCTCTAGTCACAACTATTTGTGCATATAGACTTTTCAGTGAATGATTTGAAAAGAAAACCAAAAACTTTTATTTGGGGAGAGGCACAGAAAATCTTTGTTGCTCAAATAATAACTATATTTTATGTTAATCTAATGAGTGAAATGTGGCAAGATAGTTGCACAGAGTGGCAGTGTTAGAATCATGATATTTTTTCCCTCTATAAATTCAATCTTGTGAGTCATGTGAGACTGACTAAATGGCAAACATATTCTCTTTCTGGAGAAGACCAAGAGCGTCACACATCTTGAACAGGGGCACGAGTTATAGAGCAAAATATGCCTTGTTGAGGGTGGGTGACATTATGAAAATAGAAAATGACAGTTGCCCTCGTGGGCTTGCCACCCCAGCAAATGTGACTGCCTCCTCTCTCTCACGCCTCCTGTTTCCACCTCACTACTCAAGCTGGGCTCCTGAGTTGGGCTCACGGTGTTTTAGTTCTAAACTGTTTTCAGAACAGGCAGCACAATCCACCTGCATGCTACACATGTGCCTGACCGACGGGAGCCAATACATGCACCACGCAGCTGTGTTTTCACGGTAGAGAGGGAAGAGAATGTCACTATGGCCCAAGGGAAGAGACGGAAGGCAAACATGTCACCAAGTGAAACTCTAAGCGAGATTAAGTCCAGAAGGGAGCCTTCTGGGCTGCTTGGAGACGAATCTCTAAGTATCCGGGAGCACAAAAGCCCTCTTCATTCCAATTCAGTGCTGTCCGGTGACAGAAGTTTCTCGGCATTCCGGCAATTTAGGGAGCCATCAGCCAGACAATATGGGAGAGCTCATGATGAGATGCCTGCTGCTGAGATAATGCCTAGCTGTGATTTTATTTCTCTCTCTTTGGATAATACAATTCGTTCTCACTGCTTTAACTGAAATAGACCGCCAAAGAGATGGCCGGTTTGAAAGAACACACACTGAAGAATCAACATTTCTGACTCCTCTTGAGATCACCGCCGCGACAGGAACATATTTCCAAAAAGCCAGAGTCAAACAGTAGTAAGATGAGGAGAGAGGATGTGGTCCTGCCAGACTGTGGCATCATCTCACATGAACACGCAGAACTGTGAGGATGAGGGCAAGAACGAGATGTCCACGGCAACGCTAGGGATTCCTTGGAAACATCAAATGTCAAGCACAATACCCTCCCTACTGCAGCCACCCATCTTTCAGTAACTTCCGGCTATTTCTGTCTTTCCCCCCAGTTCATTTTCTGCTTTCACAAAATTAAAAGAAGCCAGATTGGTTTCCTTTTTAAATCCTAGTAGCAATCAATATCTATATCCCTCACAAAATTGGCTTGGCTCCTAAATAGAGAGCTTTGCTCATTTTCCCTCCTAATATGGATGTGATTACTCAAAATGAAGTGTTCACATTGTCATATTTTTGAGAAAACTGCTGGTTTTCATTCCATAGCTGATTTCGGCAACAGCATTTTCTTCTTTTTTAACATTTAATTTTTTACATGCCAGAAGATTTTGAAGATTTTACTTGCTTTTTTTATCAAGGTTACATTGGTTTATAACATCATGTAAGTTTCAGCTGTATAGCATTGTAATTCTGTAGCTGTACATATTATCATGTGCTTACCACCAAAAGTCTAGTTTTCATCTGTCAACATATATTTGATCCCCTTTACCCATTTTACCCTCCTGCAACCCCCTTCTCGTCTGGTAACCACCAATCTATTGTTTCTATCTATGAGTCTGTTTTTGTTTGTCCATTTGTTTCTTTGGTTTGTTTGTTTTGTTTTTTGTATGAGTGAAATCATATGATTTTTATCCTTTTCTGTCTGACTTATTTCACTTAGCATATTACCCTCAAAAATCCACTTACATTGTTGCAAATGACAGGATTTCATAAAGAAGATGTGGTGTGTATACACACATACATGCACGCCCATGCATATTAGAATACTACTCAGCCATGAAAAGTTGAAGTACTGACATGGTAAACTTTTCAGCAAAATGGATTCTGTGCAGAATTTATAAAGAGAGAAGGATGAAAAATTCACAGTTCACAATGATAATTTACCTCATGAATTTCACCTACTTCTAAAGCATACAATAGCATCAATGTAGGGGATCTTTAGACAAAAACCTGGCTTCTTATATCTTAAATTTAATATGAAGAAAATGAGGAAGGAAACAGAGCTTATGACACCCTTGCATCATTCCTTTTGTTTGCATGAAACTTTTCAGCTCCCTCCCTATCATTATTCCTGTTTCAAACATATTTTTCTAGATGAAATATAACTTTTAATTTTTCAATACGTGACAACAACGTCATACTTTTCTACCATGGGAAGCTTTTTCCCCTGATTTTTTCTATGAAAAAATATGGAAGAGAAAGCATAAAATGTGAACAATAAGAAAATATCTTTACAATTTCTATGTGACCACTCAAATACTTTTCCACACATCTTTAGCTAACACTATATTTAAAGTTCTCTAAAAGAAAGTTGCAAATTTCCCACATAGCTAACAGATTAGCATAGCTAACATTTTCTAGCTAACAGAAAGCTAGAAAAAAGTTTAGCATTTTACTGAGCTCTAGTTTCTAAACAGTTTTGTTGAAGTAGAATTGCTACAGAAATTATACATATTTAATGTGTATAATTTGATAAGTTTGGACATCTGCAAGCACCTCTAATACCACCACCACAATCAAAATAATAGACATATTAGTCACAAGTTTCGTTGTGTCTCTCTCTCTTTTTTTTGTGATAAGGATCCTTAACATAAGATCTGCCTACCTTTTAAAAATTTTAGGTGCATAATACAGTATTGTTGACTACAGCCACTACACTGTACAGCAGATCTCTAGAACTAGTTCACTTGGCATAAATGAAACTTTATACTCATTAAACAGCAACTCTTTATTTTCCCTTCTCTTGGACCACCATAACCACCATTCTATTTTATTACGTACTTTTTTGAGTTTAACTATTTCAGGTGCCTCATGTAAGTGGAATCATGTAGTATTTGTCCTTCTGTGACTGGGATATTTCACGTTTCATAATATCCTACATGTTAATTCATGTACTTACAAATGACAGGATTTCCTTTTTTAAGGCTGAATAATATTCCATTGCATGTACATACCACATTTCCTGTTTTCATTCTTCTGTCAATTGACATATGAGTTGTTTCCATATTTGGGTATTGTGAATAATGCTGCAGAATTTGAAAGACTAGAATTTACACTTATGAATAGACATAAACTACCTATAGTGGAGCTGGGTAATGGATTAATTGGAAGTAAAAGAATAGCATGTAAAGAGAACTGTAGGGTGATATACTTCTTACTTTTTTTAAGTGTGATTAAATATGACTCACTGAGGCAGAGGGTAAACATGTGACAGGTACAGGACCATTTCTTCTCTTATAGCATAACTGAGTTCTTACCAAGCAGTTAACAGATCACAGCTGCCTCACTGCACCCTTGTCATTTAGGCTGTGGAGACAGATAGTAGTCAGCAGAAAGAAGGCATCTGTTCAGGGGATCTCAGACAAGTATCAGTTGGACTCTAACTTAGATTGTCTCTTCTCTATAACATCTAGATATTTTAGCACAGTGCCATTTTGGAATCATTAAATACATTTTTATTTTTTAAATATTTTTATTTACTTTTAGAGATGGTAAGGGAAGGAGAAAGAGAGAGAGAGAGAAACATGAATGTGTGGTTGTCTCTCATGTGGCCCCCACTGGGGACCTGGCCTGTAACCCAGGCATGTGCCCTGACTGGGAATCGAACCTGCAATGTTTTGGTTCGCAGCCTGCATTCAATCCACTGAGCTACGCCAGTCAGGGCATGAAATCCATTTTTAAAGCATCACCAATGTGCATTCAGTCATTAAGGATGGCAGTTTTCCCCCATTAAACATGATCCTGTCTCTCTTGTCACTTAATGCCTTTGATGCTTGAGTTGCTGCTTTCAGTCTTTGTCTACTGCTCCAGTGAGGGGGCGCTGGGGCTGAAAACTGGTTTGTAATCCAAGACTTCATGCTCCAGCTGCTGAGGTTACCAAAGGAGGGTATAGGGATCAAAGAGACCTACTTATGCCAATTAGATGGGAATGAACAGCTGATTCCCAGAGTTATGGCTGTGCCACCTCAAGCTGGAACAATTCACTGGAAGAAAGAACTGGTGTGTCAGGCAGGATAAGACTAATGGTAAAGATAAAAGGGATTCGCTTGGCCAAGCAGAACAACAGAATGGGTACCTACTCAGAACTGGGGGAACTCAAAAGACAGATTGGAAGCAGAAAGGGCTATAGCTTCACAGTGAAAAAGTGGGTCATTCCTCATTGTGTGTTGCTGACATAATGCTGGAGTAAAAGATCCCCCACAACAAACTAGGGATGAAAGAGGACATTGAGAGATTTGAAGTAATTTATTCTGCTCTAGCATCTATTCTAATTTTTTCATCGAAACCATCTTGAAGATATAATAATTCTGTGTTTTTAGGTTATTGACTTAAAATTCCTTAATTGGAAAAAAACTGAGTGAAAAGGAATTTTGTGTGATAGCTTTGGAGTACTTCTACCACTCATACTTGAGCCACTTATATTACCAGCATCCCTAATTTCATGAGTATCTCCTTATGGACCTGTCAGTGATCAGAGCAGAAATAACAGTGAGCCTCTAGAAGCTTTCTTTTTTTAATTCTTTATTTTATTGTTTATGCAACTACAGTTGGCCCATTTTCCCCCCTCACTCCCCACCACCCTGCCCATCCCC